>PVIH01006264.1:42184-72225 GCA_004025045.1 Sigmodon hispidus | reverse complement strand
TAATGTCTTCCTGAGCGAGGTATCTCAAACCCAGAAAGATAAGCAGGGGATGTACTCCCTCATTAGTGGACTCTAAACAAAAAAGCAAAAAGCAAAGCATGTCCAAGCTGCAAACCACAACCACTGGTTTGGGATCTGAAACACCTTGGACTGACACCTTGGATCCCACTCCCTCTAGAGGAACACCTGACTCAGTCTTGATGTTGGAGTAAGGAAATTGGATCTGCCAGGAGTGGCTCCTGATCTGAGCAATGTTGAGACCTTGGGGCCTCCTGCCCATGCTGGGGAGGAGATGGTAAGATGTGGAGAAAAGAGAGTGACTGGAGGGGGTGGGAGGTAGAAGGGACCTTGAATAAGGATATACAGGAATAGAAAATGCGACTTTATTCATAATGAAAAATAAAAAAGAAAAGCATCATATAAAGAGATCAACAACACTAATCATCAGGGAATTGTAAAAACCACAAAAAAACCACACTGTGACATCATCCCGCACTGGGTGAGGGTGACTGCTTTCAACAACAAAAACAGTTGCAAATAACCAGCTCTGGCAAGCATGCAGGAAAAACAGTGTCTGGGCACTGTTGTGGGACTGTAAAACCATGCAGCTGCTATGGGAGGAGGCATTATGGAAATTTTCAAAGTATTAAAACTAAAATGACCAGGGCTGGGGAAAAAGCTCAGTTGGTAAAATGCTTATCTCAGAGGTGCTGGGATCTAAGTTTAGATCTCCAGTGTCCAAGTAAAAGAGGCCAGTGTAGTATCTTGTACCTATTACCCCACTGTGGGGAGGCATACAAGAGAATCTGGCAGCTTGTAGGCATGTTAATTCCACTCAGGAGATAGAACTAGGCATATCTTTGTGAGTTCAAGGCCAGTCTGCTCTTCATGAGAGTTTAGAGAAACCCTGTCTCAAAAAACCAAAACCAAAAGAAACCAAACCAAAAAACAAAACCAAAAAAGGTTGAGAATGAGTGAAGAAGACACTTGATACTGACTCCTAGTCTACACACCCACATGGACACACAAACAAACACACACTCCAGGTGACCGAACAATCCCACTTTCCAAAGTAACTGAAGGCAGATCTTGATGTTTTGAACATTCATGTTCATAAACATAATATCATTCACAAAATGCAGAAGCAACGTGAAAGTCCATCAATAGTCATACATATCTGCAATCCTAGCATTTGGAAACCTGAAAGCAAAGCCGGGTGTGGTGCGCATACCTTTAATCCCAGCACTCAGGAGACAGATCTTATTTTGTGAGTTTGAGGCCAGCCTGGTCTAGATAAGAGTTTCAGGACAGCCAGAGCTACATAGTGAGACACTGTCTCAAAAGTAAAAAGATGAAAATAAAAAGAAACTGAAATATGAGGATCAGGAATTCAAGGTCATTTTTTAAGGCCAGCTTGACCTTGTCTTTAAAAAAGTGTGTGTGTGTGTGTGTGTGTGTGTGTGTGTGTGTGTGTGTATGGGGGGTAAAGGACAAACAAGAAAGAATAATATGTGGCTAGAGATATGGCTTAGCAGTTAGGACCACTGCTTATGCCTCCAGAAAATCCTGATTATATCCCCAATACACAGTAGCTCACAACCTCCTGCATCTCCAGCCTGTCCCAGGAATCTGCCTCCAGAAAATCCTGATTATATCCCCAATACACAGTAGCTCACAACCTCCTGCATCTCCAGCCTGTCCCAGGAATCTGCCTTCTGCTGGCCTCCTCAGGCACCAGGCACACTCTATATAAACATACATGCATGCAAAACACCTGTATACATAAAAATAAATTATAAAAGAATACTCAAAATATTCAAAAAACCTTTAAAAAGAAAATTTTGACATATGCCAAATTGTAGATGAGACTTGACACCAAGCTGAATGAAATAAGTCAATTACAAAAGACAGACGCTATATGACTTTACTTACATATTTCCAGAATTGTGAAGCCCAGGGAAGCCAAGAACCGAATAGTGAGGCTTTAGGGAGACAAAAACTAGTAGTTGTTTGATTCATAGAGTAATTGAAAAATTGATGGTGCTCAGTCCCCAACAGCGGGAAAGAAGTGGATGTCTTAAGTGCTTGCCATGATCTTAGCCAATGCATTGTTCTAAACAACCTTGTTTTCCTGGTCAGTGCTTTGTAGACAATGGGTTAGATGTAATATTCTGGCTATGAAAACCCTGCCCAATTTTGTACAAATAACTCAGTTCATCTTTTAGTTGTAAGGGACACAAAGGTAGGCTGGGTAGAAGCCTTGGTTAAAGAGACTTCATCCTGAGGGAAAACTTAAATTGTCAGGCCACCAGAGGTGCCTCAGTTTCTTAAGCAGCTGTGAACCACATTCTCAGGCTTGAGACTTCTGCAGTGTGAGGTGCTTCTCCCTTCCTGCTCTGGTCCTAATATCCACCTTATCTTCTCTGCTTGACAAAAGCATCTCTCTCCCTTGTTCCCTGGAACATCCTCCCATCCTGTCTTGTCAGCTCCATCAGATAGTGGAGTCTGCCCTTCCACAGAAGGAAACAATAGTAACCCAATTTGATCAAGAAACAAGAGAGGCACTAGCTGAACATAGCAGTAAAGGCCCATGACCCCAGCATTTCAAAGACAGAGGAAAGATGATCTTGAGTTTGAGGCCATCCTAGGGTACAGGTGAGAGATTGTTTAAATAATGAGAGAGAGAGAGAGAGAGAGAGAGGAGAGAGACAGAGAGAGAGAGACAGAGACAGAGAGACAGACACACACACACAGAGACACACAGAGAGAGACAGAGAGAGAGAGAGAGAAACAAAATAGGACTCCTTAAGGTTCCATTTCTAGTGCGTTTAAGATTCTACAACTCTGGTTTTACTCACGAGATAGGAATTTTTTTCATCTGCCAAAAAGTCTTTGGTGATTTACAATATGAGACTTTAAGGGAACGTCCTGGAATTACTATAAAAAAATCTGTACAAATATGTCATCCCAACCTCTTGCCTTTCTGAGCACCCTCAGTTCATTTAGCAAAGACATAAAAAACCAAAACAAAACAAAAAAACAAAACTTAGGCTTCCCTCTGTCTCTCTCTTCAGTCTTTTCCTTAAAGGGAGAAAGAAAAGTGTAATTTGAACGTGGGTAGTAAGGTAGTTCAGTTTGCAACTTAAATGATAGCCTCAAAGCTGGGTTTGCAGTCCCAGCCCTGGCTAAGGCAGGAGGATTTTCGCGAGTTCAAAGCCAGCTTTGGCTACCGAATGAGTTTTATCTCACTACTCCCTTGTTTATTCCTTCTCTTTCAAAGATGGCGTTAAAATGTAGTAAGCTTCCCGAAGAGGAAGTGCCAAGAGACGACATGGCTGCGTACATTAGCCACATAAGATTGCTGCCTGAAATCTCTCCAGATTCAGAGCCTGGAAGGCAGTGACAATCAGATGCCTCTGAGAAGGCAAAGGAGCTCTCCTCATGGGTGACAACAAACTGGTGGGAACCATTTGCAGTCACCACTTCTCCACCTGGGTATCAGGAGAGATCGTTTCAGCCAATTCTGAAAACCATAGTGAAACCTTCACCGGTTGCTAGGCAGCCGCTTTGTGACGTCATCTTTCAGCTCCGGAAGCGGCAAGGCGCTGGGGAGCACGAGCGACTTTATGGATGCCTGCAGTGGAGGTAAGGTAGCAGTCGGCCTACCTCCTCTTCTGGCTGGGTGGAGGCGGACGCGGGCGTTGGGCCCCTGGCTGCAGACCCGGAGCGGTGGCCCTGAGTGTCAGGTTCGAGGCTTCCTTCCCAGCGGAACAGGCTCCACCCTTTCGGCTTGCTCCGGTGGGCGTGTTTCAGGAAAGATTCTTAGTCTCCGCCCCGTTGTTCCACTGCCCCATCCCCCAACCCCACCGGACTCCCTTACCTAGTTGGCCGCAAAAGATTTATAGATAACAGTGGACACCGTCTGTGCCAACTGCGCGTCGGGAACGTGCTTCTGACCAAAAAATTACCAAAAAACCCGCCCTCCTGGAGTAACTTGAGGTGCTCTGGCAGTGTCCTTAGCTGGCCTTAGGAATGTCGGGAAGCAGCAAGGCCTTTCTCAAACACTGCGGAGACTGGTTCAACAAAGCAGGGGTATTTGTCCATTTGGATTTGATGGACAATTACTTTTGAGAATTTGACATTTTGGGGGATTTCTTAGAAGCCCTTTCTCCCTCCCTTAATTTGTGACCTTAATGTAGCCCAGCTGGCTTCAAAGTCAGCTGTCTCCACAGTGATGGAACTATGCCACTGGGCTTAGACAGTTTTTAAGATGAGTCGCAGTATGTAGATTAGTCTGACCTTAAACTGTGTCTCTTGAGTACTGAGATTACAGCCCTTCGTTGTAGAAATCTTTATACAAAAATTCTCATGTGGGGGAAGCAATGAATATTTGTTTTTTATACTTCTTCCCAAGAAGATTTTTGTAAGGAAATCTGTTCAGTTTCTGCTTGGTGGTTGTTGATTTCTCTCCTCATATCCTCATATATCTGTTCTTCCCTCCATTCTTTCAGCCAACATTCATTGTCTACTGCATTACAAAATTTTTTAACTTGTCAACCTTTGCATTATCTGCATATACTCACCAGTCCCTTCCCGACCTTCAGCTTTAGCTTCTCCATGCACAGTGTGCTATGTCTTTGTGTGTTAGTCCTTATTTTCCCTTTGCCTAGAAATATCTTCCTAATTGTATTTTCTGATTGTTATTGCTCAATTAGGCTGCACATTTCTACCAAATTAACCAAGTTTACAAGACTCTGCTTACATCCATCTCCAGGAAACCTTCCATCACGTGGTACTAAAGGTTTGTGTTTCCATGAAACTTTCTACAAACAATCATACCATACTGATTATAATTATTTCTGGGTCTTCTTTGAGACCTGGAGCTTTTGAAGGTGGGGCGTATATAATTAGCTTTTGATTCCCAGTGCTAGCACAAAACATATAGTAGACATGAAATAATCTTGATTGATTGAATGAGTGAGCCCCCAAACAATATCATATAGTTGCTAAGAACCTATTCTTTGGACAGAGTTTAAATCCTAACTCTGGCACACAGTATCTTTGTTGCTTAGACATGCTTGACTAGCTTGTCTAAGCCTTAATTTTCCAGAGAGTGGAAGTGAGACCTTTACCACAGTGCCTACAGTGTAGTATGTTCCTCTTAATAAGTTATGCTGAACACCTGGGATTCTGGGATTTAAGACTAGGCACCCACAGCAGTGGTCTCCAGGGACCTTTCTTCCATGTTTCTTGAAGGGGGAGACAGTGGAGAGTCTGTTCCCAAGGTTATCAGAACTGTGAGAGTTGTACTATATATTCAGTAAGATGTACAAGAAAGAATACTCTAGGCTGGAGCGATGGCTCAGTCTTTGGGAGCACTGACTGTTATTCCTGAGTTCGATTCCCAGCATCCACATGGCAGCTGACAACTGTCTGGTTCCAGGATCTGACACCCTGGCACAGTTAGTTGTGCATGTGGACAAAACACCGGTTCACATAGAGTGAGGATAAATATTTAAAAAAAATATTCCCGGGGGCTGGAGAGATGGCTCAGCGGTTAAGAGCACCGTCTGCTCTTCCAGAGGACCCTGGTTCGATTCCCAGCACCCACATGGCAGCTAACAACTGTCTGCAGTTCCAGTTCCAGGCAAACACCAAGGCAAATAAATAAATAAATAAATAAATAAATAAATAAATAAATAGAAAAGCTCCTCCATTTTAAAAAAAAAAAAAAAAAAAAAAAAAAAAAAAAAAAAATATTCCCTCGGCCTCAGGGAGAAGGGACCTGAAATCTGACAAAGACTTGGGTTTTCAGGATAGTGAACACCAGAGCACCATGTTTAGAGTAGCTTACTCGGAGCAGGGCTGCAACATGGTATTCCTGAAAGATGCGTGTGGGGGGATAAGAATGCCTGTGTGTGTATCTGGGGTGTGTGTGTGGCGTGGTGGAAATGCCTGTGTGTGTATCTGGGGTATGTGTGTGTGTGTGTGGGGTGGTAAGAATGCCTGTGTGTGTATCTGGGGTGTGTGTGTGGGGTGGTGTAAGAATGCCTGTGTGTATATCTGGGGTGTGTGTGGGGGAGGTGGTGTAAGAATGCCTGTGTGTGTATCTGGCAGAGAGGATGGGGAGGAAGGAGTAGGCATGGCCAGTGGGGCCAGTTTTGTGAAATCTTAGCCTTTGAGGAAGTAGAAACGAGAGTCTTGAATTGAAGCCTGTTGTATTGAACATTAATGGGCCACAACCACTTGTGGTTATGTAACCTGCGAACAAAGTCTAAAGTAAAAAATCCAGTCCTTAGTTGTGCTGATGGCATTGCAGGAGCTCAGTTGTCAGTTATGACTAGTTTATGGTGAAGGTTTGTTGCAGGATTCTTGTAGTAGCAGTGCTTCCAGATAGATTTCTCACCTCATGTCATCTTTAGATCATCTGGGTTCCCTAAGGGTCAGAATTGTTCAAGGAGTGGTATGCAGTAGCGGAGTGAGTGCTAGAATGCCTGCTCCTTTAAGAAGAGGAACTCGGGGGCTGGAGAGATGGCTCAGAGGTTAAGAGCACTGTCTGCTCTTCCAGAGGACCTGGGTTCGATTCCCAGCACCCACATGGCAGCTAACAACTGTCTGTAGTTCCAGTTCCAGGCAAACACCAAGGCAAATAAATAAATAAAGTTTTTTTTTAAAAAAAAAAAAAAAAAAGAAGAGGAACTCAACTGGTGTGCATGCACACCTTTAATCTCAGCACTTGGAAGGCAGAGGCAGGTGGATCTCTGTGAGTTTAAAACCATTCTGGCCTATAAAGCAAGTTCTAGGTCAGTCAGAGCTACACAGTGAGACCCTGTCTCAAGGAACCCAAGAGGAGATCTGAGAAGTAAAGGAGGAAAGCCTTGAAAACATTGGGAGGGTTATCATCTGATCAGTCTATCTGCAAACACTTATTGTAAGCTTGCTGATTTATTGTAGGCTTATTGTATGCCAAGTATGTATGGAGAACAGTGCTAAAGTATGCCTAATGCTTGCAGTTTATGGGATTTTACTGCAGAGTCTGGCTAAGATTCAGGAACACCTATCCTTCTGTGTTCCCTTATCCTAAAGTCATTAATTCCTACAAGTTGGGTCTGGAGGTCCAAAATGGCCAACCTACTGTTTAAGGTTTGTTGTGTGAGCATTCTATAGTCACTGCATCAGCTTCCCAGGGAGTGGTGCATCAGAACATCAACACTTAAGAACCTCAGGAAATAAAATGTGTCTATATTGTGGCAGAAGAGAGGGCTTGTCATGCTCCTAGCTGTTTGTTGGATCGTCTCTGTTCCTGCTCAGGAGCAGCACTGTCTGCTGACTTCTATGGCAGAGATAGTCAGTCATGTGACTTGTTTCTCTATGCCCAGTGAGGACATGGTTCTCTGTCCATTACCTGCCTGTTCATCAGTTTGTACCAGGCACAAACAGATGCCCCATGGATCATAGCATTGTGAATGGGATCTGCCTGTAGTATCATCACAATTGAGCTCAAGTTTAGGATCTCAGGTGAGCAGCTGACTTAATACTCATATTGACTCCTCAGAGACCTGTTGAATTGTCTTTTGGACTTTCTGTCTGGCCTTTATTATAATAGCAACTTCTGGATTAGTCTCTTACCCTGGCTTTCTGCACATTCCTGCCTGCACATACTGTTGGCCAGGTATTCATGGGCTTCTAGTGGTTCAGCTTACTCTGCAGTGTGAACCTAGCAGTTGTCTCCTGCTGATTATGTTGGAGCTCATCCTCTTACTCTTGTGTTCTTTCATTAATTTCCTCCCTTTTTGGTGACTCCTGAGGCAGCATCCCCAGTGCAGCCCAGTCTGCCTTCTCCCTTGTGGAAATCTGTGCTGTCACTTGGCTCTTTAAAGTGAGATGCCGCCCCTAGTCCTTCCTTCCTAATCTGTCCCCTGGGCTCCTGGCCTCCTCTGACTGGCTAGTTGGGAAACCTTTCCTGATTGACAGAGGACTTTGAACCTCCATGGCCTGCATGTGCTCACACTAATCAATTCCTGGAATTGTGCACTTCCAGTTCATTCTGCCTTGTATTGTCTTGTCTCTGCAGACAGTAACTATATTCTTTTTTTCTTTTTTTGAGAATTTGTTGTTGTTGTTGTTTGTTTCTGAATATAAAAGTTGGGCAAAGGGCATCTGAACTGCCTGGGGAGGAGGCACCATTTCCCCTTGGTGTTAGAAGCTTGAGGATTGATAAGGATCTAGAGCAGCAGTTCTCAACCTGTGGGTCATGACCCCATTGGGAGTCTAAGGGCCTTTTCACAGGGACCACATATCAGATGTCCTGAATATCAGATATTTACAATTTATAACATTAAAATTACAATCAGAAAATAGCAACAAAAATAATTGTATGATTGGGGGTCACCACAGCAAGAGGAATTGTATTCAAGGGTCACAGCATTAGGTTGAAAACCCCTGATGTAGAGGCTAGAAAGACGTCCTGAAGACCTAGACACAGCCTTGCCTCATTCGTCTGCTTCTGGATCACCTCATTCTTTTTCTTTGCTTCAACTGTGTGACATGCTGATGCCTGTCAACAAACTCAATTCACCCATTTTCCCAAGCTTCCTGTTTGTGTATCTCAGCTTAACTCTTGGATCTTCCACAAGCCATGCCAATTAATTGTGTTCCAATGTAAAATTCAGGGCTGGGGATTTAGCTCAGTGGAAGACTGCCTGCTTAGCAAGGGCAGGGCCCTGGGTTTGGTCCCCAGTATACACAGTCTACTTCTCTCTCTTTCACACAAAAGACAGCTCTCCAAAACAAGAAAGCATATTAAAAAACCCCAAAACCCAAGCCCAAACTCACTATCCCCAACAAAACACTAGCCAAGGAAACCATATCAATTTGCTCCTTCTTCATCTCTTTAAAAAAAAAAAAAGATGTATTTTTATTGTTTTTAATTATGTGTGAATGGGGGTGGGGAGGGGTGGGAGGGTGGATGTGAATTATCAGATCCCCTGGAGCCAGGATTACAGGCAGTTGCAAGCTGCCTGGGGCAAAGACTCAAACTTGGTGTCTGTCCTAGAGCAGTCTGCTGTTAACCTTTGAGCCATCTTTAGTTTTTTTCACCTCCATTTCTAAATAGTGTCTGCTTAGAAATCCTTATTTTGTATTATGGCATTTTCCAAATAGCCCCCCACCCCAGGCAGAGTCTCATGTAGTCTTGGCTACTCTAGACCTCTTTATATACACAAGGTTAGCCTAGACCTCACAGAGATCTGCCTGCCTTTGTCTCCTTAGTGCTGGGGTTAAAGTCATGTACCATGTCTGGCTAGATTAGAAATCTTTTGTTTGATACCTTTCTTTACTCATATGTTATTTTCTAAATGGTGCCAGATGATAAGTTTCTAGGTTTCTCCTCCTCCTTTTCCTCCTCCTCCTGTTTTTGAGACAGGATCTCACTGTGCAGTCTTGGCTGGCTTGAAACTTGGTATGTGGAAGACAGAGGCCACTGTTGTCTACACAGTGAGTTCCTGGCTAGTCAGTGCTCAAGTGAGACCCTGGCTAAAAGGAAAGAGAAAGAAGAAAAAAAAGCATGTTAGAGAGACACTTAGCAGTGGGTGCATTTGCACTTATGTAGTGGCCCACAGTGGCTGGTAGCTCTAGTTTCAGGGGATTTTCCATGCCATTTTCTGGCTTCTGCAGGTATTGCATGTATGTGGTTCACATACTGACACACACACACACACACACACACACACACACACACACACACACACACACACATCATCCTCTCTCAAATAAGTAAGGGCTAGGAATGTAGTTCAGTGGGTCAGTTTATGCCTAGCATGTACAAAGCCCTGGCTTCAATGTCCTTCTCCTTCACACAAAAAGAGGAGAGAAATGGGGTGGGGGAGAAACTAAAGACCCCAGAGATCTGAAGAATATTTTTTCTTTAAGATTTATGTGTGTGTGTGTTTTACTTGTATATATTTAAGTGCACTATGGAAGTCAGAAGAGAGCATTAATTTTCCTGGATTTGAGTTATAGATGGTTATGACCACTGTGTGGGTGCTAGGAACCAAACACAGGTTCTCCAGGAGAGCTGCAAATGCTCCTACCTGTCAGCCATATCTCTCAGTCCGCATCTTCATTGTTTAATTCTTGGTTCTCTGACAGGCACACTCCTCCCCAACCCCAAACACTGTATACATAGCCCTTCTTCATGAAACTTTTTTAAAAAAATAAATTTATTTATTATGTATAGTGTTCTGCCTGCATGTTTGACTATTCAACAGAAGAAGGCACCAGGTCTCATTCTAGATGGTTGTCAGCCACCATGTGGGTGCTGGGAATTGAACTCAGGTCCTCTGGAAGAGCAGTCAGTGCTCTTAACCTCTGAGCCATTTCTCCAGCCCCCATGAAACAATTTTTAATATTCTTAAGGGTCAGTCCTATCATTGGGCCAATGTCATGTTTGGTTATTCTATTACAGTGCTTGTATCATATCATAGTAACTAGTGTATGAATTGTCTGCTCACATACCCTCCAAGCTCCCAAGTTATAGGAACAGTCTTTTAATCACTTCTGAGGGACTCTCTGCATGTAGCCTAATGCCCAGCATAGGATATCAACAAATGTGTAACAAATATTTGAATGCTTAGCATGTTTGGCAGAGGAAAATATTTACCTGCATTATCTCATTAATCCTCAGCACCCTCTCAAGTCCTGTCATTATCAGAGCTTTACAGGTGAGGAAGCTGAGACTAGGAAGGTGAAGTCACCTGCCTCTGTGAACATCCTCACAGTCATGAGGATGTTCAATCAGCTGGGCCTGGCCCGGATGATTTGGTCTCTAGTGATCCTCTTTTGTTTTTAGAGTGATGATGCGGGTGTGCTGGTTGGTGAGACAGGACAGCCGGCACCAGCGAATCAGACTTCCCCATTTGGAAGCAGTTGTGATTGGTCGAAGTCCTGAGACCAAGATCACAGATAAGAAATGCTCCCGACAGCAAGGTAACTAACTGACCATAGGAATGTGGAGATGACTGTTTAGTTATAGAGGATAATGATAACCAGTGATACACATTTTCCGATGTTTTTGCTGGAAAACCTATTATATTATCAAAACCAGGCTTATAAGTAGTGTTCTTTTAGCTAACACCAGGGCTGGTTCACCCTGGATTCTGTCTTCACCATGTAGTAACACTTAAGACAGGTTCAGGTAGGGGATGGGAATCGGTGGCTGCCATTTTGTTACCTTGGAGTGGCAGGATTGAGTCTAGGACCCTGCTTTGCCCTAGGGTTATGCATTGAGCAGCAAGACAAATTAGATTCTGGAATGTTTGAGATGCAATGAGGATGGTGCCAGCCTTTACCTACTGCCTTACACAGAGGGTAGATCTTTGTAAGACTGTGGCATACAGCTTGTCTATTTTATGTTTTAAGGGAAAAGCTGCGCGCGCGCGTGCGTGCACACACAGACAGACAGATATTTTCCTGCCCACTGTGGGCATGCTCACCTTTGCCTGCAGTGTATTCCCATAACTCTAAGGTTCTAGATTCAGAGTTGGGGTCTGTAGCAATGAGTGTGGACTTTCCTGTATGAGTTAGTCCAAGTGTGCTGTAGTAATGAGTGAGTAGGTCCAGGATACAAACTGTTGCTGCTTCTGTCTGTCCCCTCTTCACAGCAGCAAGTGTAGGTAGGGGTTTGGGGGTTCGCCAACTTTCTGTCTGCCCTCCCTGCTGAGCAGCTATGGTGCTTCTTCCTGTTCCCTCACCCAACTCCACATGCTTTTTGACTTATCTGAACATGGGTGCTTGAAGTTACCCTTCTCAGACATACTCATACCACCCAGTCCTGCAGTGCTCTTTCTAGAACATTCTTCCATTTCTTTAGGCCAACTTGAACTTCTGTTTTCCAGGAGCTTATCTTTTACCTCTTTCTCTGTTGAAGTCACTTGATAGTAACTCTCCCCCGCCCCCAGGCTCATGTTAGGCAAGCCCTCTACCACTTAGCTTCAGCTCCAACTCTTGGTAGAGTTTCTTCTTCCTCCTCCTCTTCCTCCTCCTAATAGTAGAAATCTTATCTAACCATGATCTAGGAGTTTTTCTCCTGTTGGCAGAGTTTCTGATCCTGAGCTGGCTAGGGTTCTGTCCCAGGAAGCTACTAGGATTCATGAAAGCTGCCTCAAAGTTTTATTTTTATTTTGTTGAGACAGGGTCTCACTATTTAACCCTGGCTGTCTTGGAACTCATTATATATGATTGATATAAATTATTTTGGAGGATGAGATGTGGAGTTTGAGATGTGGCACCTTGCCCTGTAGCACAAATTTGGATTGTAAGAAAAGAGACTCGGAGCCAAATATTAGGGAAAGGCTGAAATATCATAGAGGAAACACCACAGTTAATTCTCACCCAGCTACTTCCAATTTTCTCAGCCTCACTCCTGTTCGCTTCTGCTCTACTGGGTTCCTACAAAGAGGCCTTAAATACCCTTCTTATCAGCTGTAACCCATCCAGGTGAGGATTAAAGGTGTGAGCTACTCGATATCACAGCTAGCCTAGAACTCACAAAAACAGAGGAAGTTCTGTCTCTGGAGTTATGGGATGAAGTCACACTCCCCTTTCCCTGTACTGGGATTAAAGGTGTGTGGTATTGAATCCCAGCTGTTTGTCCTTGTACTCAAGGATCAAGAACTTCCTGAGCTGTCTGCCTAAATTTTGACTGTGTGTTAATCTCTCGAATATTTCAGGTTTTACTAAATATGTAACATATCACCACAATGCCCAGCTCACTGATGGACATTTTATGGAAGGGTTTGAAGCTGTTAGAAATTGGGATTGTAGGCCCAGGCACATGCAGATGAGGCTCATCTGTGGGCTGTCTGCAGCAGTCAGCCTTGGTCGTCCTGTAGGGAAAACAGAGTACCTGCTTTTGGTTGCATCTGTGTTTATGTTTTCTTATATCTTTCAGTACAGTTGAAAGCAGAGTGTAACAAGGGATATGTCAGAGTAAAGCAGGTATGTATGTTTATGACTTGGATTTCCATTTATTACTTGATATTTTACTATGCTGCTGCTGTAGACTGCCAGCTAATGAAAGCTGCTCTGTTGAGTGTGGAAATGATGGAGTGAACTATGGGCAGGGTGACAGTGCAGCAGCAGTTCTGTTACTGGTGCCATGTTGCTTACATTATGGTTGTGTATCCACAGGTGGGGGTCAATCCCACAAGCATTGACTCTGTCATCATTGGGAAGGACCAAGAGATGAAGCTGCAGCCTGGCCAGGTTCTCCACATGGTGAATGAACTTTATCCATATACTGTAGAGTTTGAGGAAGTAGCAAAGAGTCCTGACCTAGAACCACAAAGGAAGAGAAGGAGGTCAGACTCCGATGGTGAGGCAATAGATGCTGCTCCAGAAGCTGAGTCTGGGACAGGCCTAGCACCTGGGAGCAGCCCCAGCTCTGTGCCTTCTAAGAAGGACAAAGATGGAGTCACCAAAGAGGTGAGAATAGTGTGATTGATGGATGATGCGGAAATGAAGTGAGAGACAATGACTGCTTAATTGTTTTGTACACTGTGAAGCTGGGGCACGGGTGAGCTTTAATTTAATCATAATGAGGGTTGTTAACCGTGATGAAAGACTTACTTGTTTGTAGCCAGAAAACCACTTGGTGAATGTCCCTTTATATGCTTTTCTATTAAATTCCTCGGGTAAACCACTTGAAGGAAGACAGGGCAGTCAGTAATGGCGGTGTGTCATGCTCTGCATGTCCCAGTAATTGGCCTAAGGCAGTGAACAACAAGGGAATGAAGAAAGGACAGACACACAGACACACGTATAGAAAAGCTGGGATGGGATTGGTGGGCTGGTCTCTCTAGTGGAGATGTACCATCAACAGCAGCCCAGAAACTCAGTATGATTATTTTATACATCTGAGTTGAGGAGGTAGGTTTATTGTATATAGCTGAACAAGCAGGCAGGTGTAGGAGATTCTAGAAGGAAGCCGTCTCAGGCTGCAAACATCTTGGAGGAGGAAGCTGTGGTTGCTAGTTTTCGCATACGCTGCTCAGCCATTTGTAAACACTGATACTTGGACCAGAAGGCGGCTTTGCCATCCTTCTGGGCCTCACCCTGGAAGGCCTTGCCATTTCCATCGGTCTAGGCACTGAGGTTCTTGACATGACTGGTCACATCAACAATACACATTCATTTAGGACTTCATCCACTTCTTACACATTCATTCAGGGTTTCCTCTACACCCCATAATAGTGTAATTAACGTTGACCATTTGCTGTCTACCTATTGGCTAGCACTGCAGCACTTTGTGGATATGTAATTCATGTCCTGATATCAGAATAGAAACTTAGCTAGGCTGCAGCTGGAGTGAAGGGCAAAGAAGGCTGATTTGTACTGTGGCAGTTTGACTTTATGGAACTTTTCCTGGTGAGATGTGAGCAGATGTCTGTTTACTCCAGATATAATGACTAATGTCAGACCAACCATTCCATTCAGGTCTAACATAGTGAACCAGGAGTTTAATTGTGGTTGGTTATAGGAGCATGGGCAGCTTATGGGTGGTGACCCTATCAAAGAGGAGCCCCTCTCTCCAGCAGTTGTTAGCTGCTTGTGTACCCTCTTGTGGGAGGAGCCTCATGAGCTCTCTCATGGATCCTCCCCATTCCCAACAAGGGAATGTTATTTGGCCCATGCTTGTGAAAGTCTTTTTCAGATAATCATAGCTGCTCTTATCCAGGACAGCAGTCTTTGACAGAAGACAGAGTTCCGCAGTAGACCACAGCTCTTATCCCCAGTTCTAAATATAGGAAGACAACAGGGAGGCAGTAAACCAAAGTAGAGAAAGTTTAAGTCTCAAAAACTAACATTACTCCATGTTTTATTTGGACTTTTCTGTCATGCAGTATTAGCTACATTCAATTACTGGCATTTATATTTACATTGTCTATTTTATTTAGGAATCATCAGGCCACTGGAGACAAGGCTTGGAGATTTCTATGAAAGATCCCAAAATGCAGGTCAGAATAAAATTGTGTAACTTAGGCATTTGTCATGTTGTCCATGACCATTCTACAGAATTTGTAATTATAAATTTAACTTTGGATCTGGATTCTGATTACTGGATTTTTCTGTGAGAACAGGTGGCTTCCACTAGATTCGTGTCCTTTGCCTGCACTCTTTCCTTCATATCACTTAATACTATGCTTTCTTGATCTCCTTTCTAAGTGCTATGCCATATTCACACTTACAGCTGTTTCCACCTATCCATCCATACATTATAGGCTAGGAGCCACATATGGAGAATGTGAGGGGGTTTCCTTTCTGATTTGGGCTCTTTGCTTAATCTACTTTCCAAGTCCTTTCATGTTTCTGTACATTTCGTGACTTCATTTTTCTTTTAGAAACAATTTTATTGATTCACTTTAATGTGTAGGGTATTTTGCCTGCATGTATGTCTGTGCACCATGTATGTGCCTGGTGCTCAAGGATGCCCTGGAATTAAAGTTACAGATGATTGTGAACCATCATGTGGGTACTGGGAATCCAACCTAGATCCTCTGGACGAGCAGCTAGTGCTCTTAACCACTGAGTCATCTCTAGCTTTCTTTTCTTTTCTCTTTCTTTCTCTCTTTCTCTCTCTCTCTCTCTGTCTCTCTCTCTCTCTCTCTCTCTCTCTCTCTCTCTCTTTCTTTCTCTGTCTCTCTCTCTCTCTCTCTCTCTCTCTCTCTTTCTTTCTTTTTTTAATTTGACACAGAGTCTCTTGAACTCATAGAGATTTGTCTGCCTCTGCCTCCTAAGTGCTGGCATGCCTCCATACCCAGCCTCTGATTTCTTGAATAATACTCCATTTTGTATATATAGCACACTATCATCATCCACCCATCTGTTGATGAACACATGCATTATGAAAGAGCACACAAACTGGTTTTCTAGTTTGAACGTTGTCAGCCCCCCCTTTTGGTGGCAGGTAAGTGCATAAAATTGTAATTGATAATGAAAGTGTTAAGCCTCAAGTAAAACTCCACAGCTTCAGAATGGCCCTTTTAACATATAAAAGTTAACAGATGTATTGCATGTGGTGATGGACAGGTGTTTGTTTGTCTGAGCGGCTAACTTAATCTAGCTCTGTGATGGTTTTTATTGTAGTTTGTTACAATAAAGTGGTTTTATAAAAATTTTAGTAACCGTAGGTCTTTGGAGAGAACCTCACTGTCTGCTATTAAGAGAAACTGGATAAGCAGGATGGCTTGGTGGGTAAGGGTGCTTGCTGCCAAGGCTGATGACTTGAATTTGGTTCTTGGAATCAACATGTTAGAAGGAGAGAACCATTTCCTTAAATTGTCCTAGGATTTCCCCAGATAAGTAATAGATGTTAAAAAAAGAAATTGTGCTAACCTGAGCATGGTCCCTTTTAAGGGACCATCAGATAATGTGTGATGACTGTAGTATCAGCTGTCTTCATGTAGAAATCAGCCATCATCCTTGGAGGAGCCTTTGAGGTCTGCTTCAGTTAGGGCTTCTTGAAATCTACACACATGTATTCCATGTCTGCGTTAGGGAGGAGGCAGCAGTTGAATTCTGCCTGTGGAGGGTTAACATTGAGGCCTTGAGAACAATTTTGTTCTGTGTGTCTTCTTTGGATCCTACTTAATGTGCTGTTTGAAAACACAGGCTCTGCTGCAGTCTAGGTGATTTGGGTCCAAACCCTAGATTCCTCACTGTAATTGTGTGACTGCTGTAAGATGCTTTCAGTGTCTGCTCTCACCTCTTAAACCATTTTGCACAAGGTTTTGTAGGTGACTGAATGAGTGTGACAGTGCATGCACAAAGATCCTCAGCTGACATCTCTTTTCTTCTTTCTGCCCCCTGCTAGGTTTACAAAGATGATCTGGTGGTGGTGATTAAGGATAAATATCCCAAGGCCCGTCACCATTGGCTGGTCTTACCGTGGGCCTCCATTTCCAGTCTGAAGGTGGTGACCAGCGAACACCTTGAACTTCTTAAACATATGCACACTGTAGGGGAAAATTTGATTGCAGATTTCGCTGGATCCAGCAAACTGAGCTTCCGGTTGGGTTACCATGCCATTCCCAGCATGAGGTAAGCCTTGGGGTGAGGTGGTGCACTGTGGTTTTGTCCAGGTGATCAGCTCAGACTTGAGAGGTGGGTAGTTTCCAGGCTCAGAGGAGGCGCGCTGAATCTTGCACCTGCCTGACTTGCTTATGAGCCTAAGTTCCTGCTTCTACCTCTCTAATTCAGTCCCCTGAAGTTTTTCTCTCAAAATGTAAGCTTTTTAACATTTGAGCCAGATGAATTAGCTTCACTACCTGTAGATAAAGACTTCTTGTCAGTGGCTTGTTAAATTCTTGGAGTTTTCTATAATTCCTAAATGACTAAGGACCATTGCTCTAAAGGAAAAAAAAAAACATAGAGTTTAGGGTGTGTACAGTTTTCAAATAAAATGAGGGGAATGTATGGAGTTTGCTCTTTGTTGGCTTTTTTGTAGAAAGATTTAGGATAGAATGATTGTTTTTCCCACATAGTACATGCAGGACAAATTTGTTCAGTTTAATTGGTCCAAGCAATAAGATAATGCATGGGCTGAACCTCTAGGGTACACTGAAAAGTTTTTTTAATTGCCAAGTCCTGAAATAAGTAGCTATATATTTATTGACTAGTCTCTGCATAATAGGAAAGTGCATGTCCTGGCTATAGTAGTCTGTGAAGCTGGTTCATCTTAGCTAGCCACCTCAAAATTATCCTGAGCAGTTTGTAGTCCAAATCTGATCTTTGGTTGGTATTTTGTCAGCCTAGTGGCTTTGTCATAGTCCTTGTAAAATCATGGTTGTGGGACCCCACCTACCTTTTGGATACTTCAAGTTTGCAATTAGGCATTGTCATGGATCACTGCAGAAAACTGTTAAGAGACTAAAACCCAACACAATGTACAGGAAGCTAAAAAAGCCCTTTTCTATAATTAATTAATTAGTATTCTATATGAACATTAATATTACAACAAAAGGTTTAAAAAATATATATATATAATTTTGTAGATTTTAATATAAATTTATTTGGCATAGGATTAGTAGCAATAGAGTAGTCTTTTATTTTTAGTTACTCTGTCCCATATTGGGTGGCTCTTCTGATATGATACAGAGATTTTTATATTTCCCTTTAACAAGTATGCTTGGGTTTAGAGGAGAGAGAGCCACGCTCCAACTCTAAAGCCAGCTTTAACTTATAATTAAACTGGGACTTCAACTTCTCTTCCAAATAAAGACATATTAGAGGTTAAGCAATGAGATTTTACTCTGTGGAGTATACTGGTACCAATAGGTCTGATATTCCTTTGCTTGTAAAATTTTCTAGATAGCCTTCCTTCTGCTTTAGAGTTCTAGATGTCCAAGGTCTTTTAACTTCTTGAAGATGGGTATTTCTAGTTTTCTGTAAAGACAAAAACAAAAGCCTACCCCAACCCTTTGTTTTTCTTACAATTTAAAGAATTGTAATATGGATGAGCCATCAATTCTTATTTTTATTAAGTTTCTCTGGTTCAAATAAAGTCTTTATTAATTTGGATAATATACATAGCTTTTCTTCACCTGTGGAAACAAAAGCAAAACCTCTTTTCCAATGTAGCACATATCCTGGCTTCCATTCTGAGGTCAGTACATCTTTGAAATAGACAGGCTGATTTAGCTCAGCCGTTTTTTTCTATAATCCAATGCTTTTCAGCAGCTGTTGTTCCTTTCTCATTAGCATTGAGAAAATTCAAAGCTAATAAAGCATTATATAGTCTATTTCTAGGGGGTCTTTGTTATTCCTTTCTATTTATTTAGCATCTCCTTTAGAGTTCGATTTGATCTATGACTGCTTGCCCTGTAGGATTGTGTGGTATCCTGTAATATGCTTTATATTATGATAAGCATTTTTTTTTATTTTACTAGAGACATATGCTGGAGCATTGTCAGTCTTAATTTGTACAGATATTCCCATGATGACCATAACTTCTAGCAAATGTTGATTGCAGAATCAGCCTTTTCTGAACTTTTCTGAATTTATTTATTATATGCACAATATTTTGCCTGCATGACAGAAGAGGACACCAGATCTCATTATAGATGGTTGTGAGCCACCATGTGGTCACTGGAAATTGAACTCAGATCCTCTAGAAGAACAGCCAGTGTTCTTGACCTTTGAGCCATCTCTCCAGCCCCCTGACTCTACTTTTAAAAAGCAATTACTAGGTTTAAATATTTTACACTGGATTCGATTTTCTGAATAGTTATAAAAATTGTGTATATTGATATAAAATTGAGATTAATTTTGTTACTGTACATATATCTCTATTATGCTTGTTCAAGGTATTATACCTATCTAGTTCATCTAACAATGTAATGTAAATTGCTAGTCCATGAAAGTTATTATTACCAACTAATTGGGATATAAAGAAATGCAAGTTAGTAGTTAGATATTACAGTCAAACTTTTAGTCATATTAGACATGTTTTCAAGATGAAACGGATATATTGTAGATGAACAGGTCTTCTTCAAACACTTCAGAGATCTATAGAATATGACATTAAAGATATTTTAATAACATAGGTTCTTATTATTTTTATGACAATGGGACATCTGCTCCTGGCAACACCAATCTACTTTAGAGAAGATTATGGACATCAAAGAAACTCCATATGGAGTTGACCTTCTTTGTGACAAAAATTAGCCACTGGGCAAGAAAGTACTCTTGCCTTGACTGCTAACAGTATGATGTTCAAAATGGACAAGCAGGAGACACACACTAAAAAGAATTTCTGAACCTTACCAAAACAAGGTAGGAAGGTCTTTGAGAATATCCTGCTTCACATAGATATACATAGGCTTGTAGGCCAAAGATGGATGCTTCAACGATACAGAAGAACCTTGGGTGACTGTCCAGGCAGCCAGTTGTTTCATTTCTTACATTTTTTGGAAGTTGCTTGCTTGCTGTTTACTTAGTTTATACTGTTTCCTTCTTGGGTCTCTGAGGGAGTTGAAGATGAGGTAGTTTTCTAGAAACATTTTTAGAAAAGAAACTCACTTAGAAGTTAAAGTGTGTAAGCTTGAGAGACATCAAAATAGTTTTTAGTTAGTAATACAAGTTAGATAGAAAGTGAATTATGTATAATTCATTGGATTCACCAAAGTAGGATAAATAATGGAATATTTTCTTTGAATTTTTCCATTGTTAACAGACTGGGCATTACTCATGTAATTATTGTATATAATTATTGTACCTATTGTATATGGTTTTTCTTATGTTAGTTATAACCTTTTTTGTTTTTGACACAAAAGGGGATATGTGGTGATATATTTAATAAAATCAGTCTGGAATATCAGAGAACAGATCCACCCACAGTAAACCAGGAGGGTCAGAGAGTGGTAACTCATACCTTTAATCCCATAACTCCAGAGACAGAGATCTTTCTGCGTTTCTGTAAGTTAAAGGCCTAACTACCAAATAGTGGCAGCATACACCTTTAATCTTAGCTTTAGAATTATGATGCACAGTTGAACCTGGAAGTGAAGGAAGTGGGTGAAGAAGATATTTAAAAAGGCATAGGCTGACAGTGTGAGATTTGGAAGATAGCTGGGTGAGAATTGACTGTGGTCTGTTTCCTTTCTGATATTTCTGTCCTAATTTTATTAAATATAAAATATATCACCACAGTCCTAGCTTTTAAAACAACTGCCCTAAAAGCTGGTCCCTAATGCTGTACGCCTTTAATCCCAGCACTCAGGAGGCAGAAGCAGGCAGATCTCTGAGTTTGAGACCAGCCTGGGCTATAGAGTGAGTTCCAGGACAGCCAGGGCTACACAGAGAAACTCTGACTTGAAAAACCAAAACCAGAACTTCCCTAAATAAACAACATAAAATTTACATTTTAAAAATTTTAATTTTGTTTAATATTTTGAGACATATTTTAATATTTTCTTTTCTTTCTATCTTTTCTTTTTTTTTTTTTGTTTTTTTGAAGGCAGGTTTTTAATGTATACCTCAGGATGGCCTTAAAATTAGAATCCTTCTACTTCAGCTACCCAAGTGCTTGAATTTAAGGCATGTGCCAGCAGGCATGGATCTTTCTTTCTTTCTTTTTTTCTTTCTCTTTAGTATTTTTTTTTGCTTATTTGTTTTTCTTCATTAGAATGTAATTATTCTAAATGCAAAATCCTTTCCTATATTATTCACTACTAAATTTCCAGTTCTTGGTTAGATTAGATACTTATTAAGCACTAAATGTTCTTGTGTGTGAGACCAATTTCTTTTTTCCTTGTTTATTATTTTTGTATTTATTTACTTATTTGAAACAGGGTCTCACTGTGTAGCTCTGGCTGGCCTGGAATTTGATATGCAAACCAGGCTTTCCTCTGACTCACAGAGATCCTTCTGTCTTTTCCTTCAGAGTACTGAGATTATATCTAACCTTCACCTTATTTTTTGAGACAGGCACTTACAGAACCTGGAGCTTGCTGATTTGGTTAGACTGGCTGGTCAGCAAGCTCTGCTTCTCAATGCTAGGATAGAGTGTATTGCTGTACCTGGCTTTTTCACCTGAGTCCTGAAATCTAGGTCCTTGGGCTTGCATCACATCTCAGTTAGGGTCACTATTGCTGTGACAAAGCATCAGGACCAAAGGAACTTGAGGAGGGAAGGGTTTATCCGGCTTACACATTGCAGTTTATCATTGAAGGAAGTCAGGATAGGAACTCAAACTGGTTAGGAACCTAAAAGCAGGAGCTGATACAGAGGCCTTGGAGGAGTGCTGCTTACTGGCTTGCTCCTCGTGGCTTACTCAGCTTGCTATCTTATAGAACTCAGGACCACCAGCCCAGGAATAGGACAACACACTATGGGCTGGGCCCTCCCCATTGATTACTCACTAATTAAGAAAATATTCCACAGGCTTTCAAACAGTTTGATTTTTTTTTTTTTTTGATGGAGAAAAGGTTTATTCTGGCTTCCAGTTTAAGAGTCCAGCCAATCATTGCAGGGGGGTCACAGCAGCAACAGTTGGAAGCAGATGATTGCATCACTCTCTCTACCAGGAAACAGAGAGGGATGGATGTACATCAGTGCTCTGCCTACTTTCTCTGTTTATACCGTTCAGGAACCCAGTCAGGAAACGGTGCCAACCACAGTCAGTGGGTCTTTCCATCTCAGTGAATGCAATCAAGATAACATACCCATGGGTATTCTCAGAGGTCTATCTTCCTGGTAATTGTTGATTTTGCACACTGGGAAATTAACACTAATCATCCCATGGATGCTTTGCTTTGTTTGGGAGGGATTCACAGTATCCAGCTTCATTCAAGTGATAGAGAGCTTATATTTTAGTAGATTTGTAGGATTATCTGATGCTCAAATTTTCAATAGTCACTAGCTTCTAGGGAAGTAGGACACATGCACTGATGTGTTGTATTTAGTTTCTGGCCTGTCTGGCCTGTTGTCCAGTCCAGCAGACCGCAGACCCACAGAATCACACATATTATTTTTATGCTGATTGACCTGGGGCCCAAGCATATAATTTGCTAACTTCTTCATCTTAATCCATGATTCATATTCAGCCATGCAGCTTGATACCTTTTCTTAGCAGCATTTCAGCTTCTTCTGAATCTCCTAGCATTTCTGTGGCATCTCTCTGACAGCTCTGCCCTGCTCTGAGATGTTTCCAGAATTTTCCTAGTCTGGTAGCCCCACCCACACTTCCTGTGTGCCTCTGGCCAATCAACTTTTTATTAAACCCATAGGCGAGACAGTTATTTACAATGTAACACATAATCTCACTACACTGAGACATGCATGGAAGCCTGGGTGCAGACCAGGGTGACCTCAGGTTGGTCATGAAGTCACCCACTGTCTTCTAACAGCCTGATTTTAAGGAGACATTTTCTTAATTGAGGGTCTTCTTCTCAGATGACTTTAGCTTGTGAGACATAAACTGTCCAGCACATATGGCAAGCACTTTGTTCCCTATGTTATCTCCCAAGCACATGAACTATTCTCAACTAAATGAATGGACATATTTCATCGAATGAATACAGCATCAGAACTTGATATACCTGTACTTACTTTGACTGGTGTCATTCTGCTTAAACTATAGTTTTTAATACCCCTTTTTTGTTTTTCAACTTTCAACTAGCCATGTACACCTTCATGTGATCAGCCAGGATTTTGATTCTCCTTGCCTTAAAAACAAAAAACATTGGAATTCTTTCAATACAGAATATTTTCTGGAATCACAAGGTAAATAATATTCTTTTTTTAAAAAAATATTTATTTTATTTTCTTAGATGTTTTATTACCTGACTCAGTTGTTTCTCTAAGTAACAACCTGTCTCAAATGACCCACATGCATTTAATGATCTCTGTAAAACAGGCACTCCTAAAAATGAACAAGGATGTTTCATTGTTACAGGATTGCTACTCTGCTGTGAGCCAATCAGCTGTTATATTGAGGTCAAAAGTGTTTTGTTTTGACAGCAGAGGAGTTAATGCCTGCCCAGTCTGCCAGGTGTTGTGGAGCTAGTAAGCTAGGTTAGATTCTTGGCTGGGGAAATGTGTGTGAGCAGGTTCTGAGTCTGAGTTGCTGGAGCCTGTGCTAGCCAGTCTCTGCTCTTTGTCACAATGACAGAGTAGCTGACATAACCTAAGGCATTAAAGCTGCCTTTAGGCTCATAGAACGTTCGTCCATGGCTCTGTTGCTGGGCTGTGGTGAGGCAGAACACTGGCAGGGAGGGTGAGAAGGACTGAAGCCCTTACTGGTAGCCAGGGATTGAGATAGAGAGGAGAGAGGGGCTTGTGAAGGGTCCTGGGACAAAACACAGCCTCAAGGGTGTTCCCAGTGACCCATTTTCTCCAGCTATGCCCCACCTCCTAAAGTTTCTACCATCTCAAACAGCAGCGACATCTGGGGACCACACTTGCAACACCTAGGCTTTAGGGGGACACTTCATGTCCGAATGCTAACAGAGTTGTTGGATGGGGAGGGTCTCAATAGTTGTTTGTCTCTCCTGGCAGGAATTGAGCGGGGCTTTGGGACTCTCTCCTCTTAGCAGTGCTTCATGGATACTGGACATATTTGAGATGGAAGCACTTACTACTGTGGTATTAATGGGCAGCTACAATTTAGCGAAGAGCCACCTGGGGAGAGGCATGGTGATAAGCTCATGGTGTGGTATGTAGGGTGTGTCCTGAAGGAGTGTGTCATCTCAAAGGTAGGTTGCTCAGACTCCCCAGTGTGAAGCCTAACTTGCAGCTCACGAGCCTCAGGACACTGGATATGTTGCTGGAGTCTTGGTTCAACCTTTTCCTTGGTATCCTCTTGGCTGTCCAGGTAACTGGTTCAACCTTCCTTCCTGCTTGCAGCTGTGATCAGGATGGTTCAGGAAGACGGCAGAGTGACTGTTGAGGACGGCACTTCTGAACTCCTGAAGCTGCCTCTTCGCTGCCACAAGTGTCAGCAGCTGCTGCCTACCATCCCGAAGCTGAAAGAACACCTCAGGAAGCACTGGGGTGGGTGACACTCTCCCTGACAATGGCGATGGAGTGCAGTGCTAGCATCTGTTTGCGATGCCTGTTCCCCATGTAGTCCTGAACTAAAGCGTGCAGCTTTTCAAAACAAAGCTTATTTATTTTTGAGCGGCCACAAACAGGGTGACTGGTTAACTAAGGAACTGGGAATTTGGGTTTGTATGGGTGTGTTCTCTGGTGATGGAAGCTAGGACATGCCTGATCACCCTCCTAGGACCATGTCAGGCCTGACCAATAAGAGGAGAAACACAGCCATTCTGAGACTCAAATGTAGGATGTAGAAGCAGAGCGTTGGTGATGTATTTTGTTTCTGCCCTGCTCCGCTACACCATGTAGTATCTTTTTATCAGGGTAGCTGAAGTTCTGAGGTCTAGTTCTTTGACTTTAATCTGCTCCATGATGGTCTTCTTCCCTCAGTGAGGAGACTTTTGGTCTCCTGTACTAGGTTGAGTATCTAGGTGAAAATGCGTGGCAGTCATCTGCACAGAGAAATGAGTTGCATGTGACCATGCCAGGGCAGAAGAAGTGGTAATATCCGGCACAGTGTTAACAGTACAGTCGGCTGAGGCCAGCCTGAGGCAGTGTGTACTGGCAGCTTCAGGCAACTGCTACTTCAGCAATTGCTCTTGAGAATTACATACAGCAAACTTGAGATAAAGTTTCCCCAATGTGCCTTAAAAAACAAATGTTGCAAAGGACAGTTGATTTAATTTCTACTTAATGCTATGTAATTTAGCACATCAATATTAAAATGAAATCTGACTAAAAATTGTAAGGAGTAGCTGTATCAGACAATGTAAGAATGTCAGCTGTAATGAAGAACATTCAAAGAATGAGGTGACCATACCTACATTCTTCATTCTGTCCAAAACAGATTTTTTAGGGCTGGAGAGATGACTTAGTGGTTAAGAGTGTGTATTGCTCCTCTAGAGGACCTGAGTTTTGTTTCCATCACCTGGAACAAGCCTCACAACCACCAGGAAATCTGACACCCTCTTCTGACTTCCATGGGCACTGCACCCAAGTGCACCCGTTCATACATAAGTAATACCTTAAAAAATTATATCTCTTAGAGGGAAAAAAACCCGTAAATAATGACTTGGAGGAACCAGAGAAAGGACACAAAGTATTGAGGGATATTCATCTCCTAGCCTTCTTCTAAATGAGCTGTTACCACTAGGGGGAAAAGACTTTCTGAACTTTGGATGTAGCCCTAGTTATCCTGGAACTCACTATGTTGACTAGGCTAGCCTTGTGCTTGCAGAGATCTGCATTCTGTACTTTCAGGGTACAAAGATTAAAGTACACCACTACCACACCAAAATAAATAGATAAATAATTGAATGAATGAATGAGTGAATGTAAACAAATATACAAGACATTGCCTATATTTAATATAATGCTCACCTGCTTCTAGATTGTTCTTCTTTCCTTTTGAATGTTGATAATGGGTTAGTTAACCCCACATTCATGTCAGCTCCTCTGCTCACCCAGCTACAGCAGTTCCTAGTGTTACCATGCTGAACACCCTTCAAGGAAAACATTTGAATATGCAACAATCAGGTTCTGTTGCTGAACAGAACAACAAGTTGTTTGAATCCCAGGCCTCAGTTTTTAGCTCTTGAGTACGTCCCATCCACACAGTGGCTGCAGGATTGCCTGTCTGTCACTCAGGTTTCATTGTGTATCAGGGCATTCACATTTTGGAGGTGTACAATGGAGGATCATTTAAGCCACAAATAAGAAGGGAATCTTTGCAGGAAGACAGATATGCTGGAGATCATCCCATAAAATTAAAGCAGCCAGACTTGGGATGACAGTCACCTCACATTGGTGGTTTCAAGGTCCTGGGCACCATAGTGAGGCAGAATATTGTGGATATAGAAGCATGTGCAAAGCCTTTTGCCACGTGGGACAGAAAGTAGGGACAACACTTATTTATTCCGAGATAGGCCTTACTATGTAGCTCAGGCTGGCCTTGAATTCAAGACCCACTGTCTAAGCCTCCAAAGTTGTGGATTACAGGCAATGTTAGCATGCCTGGCTAGGAGGCATCCTCAGAATACTGGTTGCAGGCCATAAGACACTTCCACATGTGAGCCCTCAGTTAACTAAGCTTTTTGCGGCTGAACCCTGCAGGTAAGAGGTGGAGCCCCAGGCAGAGGAGGGGTTTCTAGGGCTGTCTGAAGAGCCAGTAGATCAGCGGATTCTTACCTGCTACTGATAGTATTTCCACACCACAGGTGCTAGCTTATGGCAGCTGGGGACTTTATCATTTAAGGACCCAGGTGTACAGGGATCAGATTCTCAAATGCAGCTGATTCTGGCTGGCCAGGACTGAGAGGAGACTCAAGGCTTAGAAGGAGGTCCCAGTAAAGCTGACAGTCCAAGCATCTTTACATGAATAAGAATAAGGTGCCGGCTGCATGTAGAAGCCTTTAACCCAGGTCCCTCTGAGTCTGGGACTCACAGGCACAGCCACACGACCTTACAGGGTGGGACCTCAGTCACCTTCACAGTGGAATTTGGACTACTGGGAAATAATAGGACACTGGTAAGATTTTTGTTGAGTGAATGGAGCAAGCAAACAAACAGTAAAGAGGCTTTTTCTTTCACACTGAGATGCCCCCATCAGGTCAGCCATCTAGTTCACCTGATAAACCTCGTTTCCATTCTTTACAGGCAAAGTAGCTGGTAGCTATGAATGTGGGGTCTGTAAAGACTATTTTTCCACCTCATGCTTCAGAGCATCAGTTGATATGGGAGTTCTTCTGTAACAGAGGTTCAGAGTTTTCTCACTTTGGTCACTAGGTGGTAGCATGTGAACAAAGAATTCTTAAGTATCTCCTGGTCTAAGGTTTTTTGTGAAAATCTTATGTAAGTCTCCCATTTCAGAATCAACATTTAAAAGTAAAATATTTAATTCTTTTATCAGCATATGTAGATTGAACAAGGTAATGGTTTTATTTTGACACTTTTATACGTGAATATGATGTACTTTGGTGATATTTACCAAATTACCATATTTGGTCATAAGGATTTTTTTATTTTTTTGTTGTCCTTTTTTTTTGAAGCAGGGTCTTCAGATTGGCCTGAAACTCACCACATGGGGGAAGATTATCTTGAACTCCCAATCCTGCTTATACTGCCTTCCCCGTTCAGTGCTGTGACTACACAGGCTGTTCCCTCCACTTCCTCGCCTTTTAAATAAGGCTAGTAACCTAATTAAAATTGGAATTTGAAGGAAAAACATGTGTAGATAGTTAGAATTCAACACGCAAAACAACTAACAGGAAAGGACATTGGCTCTGAGGCGAAAGTCAATTTTAAGATGGTTGGCTAGACCGAGGGGCTGGAGGCTGAGTCCTAACCTGCACTCTTGAGGGTCTTTGGAATAAATGCCTGCTGGGCATGAAAACATGCTGCCTTTCCTCTTGTTTCTTACTTGGACCCAATTTAGTAGCTTTCTTTAAAATATGTTCATTAACTCTGAAAATATACAATGTATCACCCCACCACCACTACCACCTCACCCCAGAGACAAGAGTTTCTCTGTGGTCCTGGCTGTCCTGGAACTCACTCTGTAGTCCAGGCTGGCCTCAGACTCAGAGATCCACCTGCCTGTGCCCTGTTGGGATCCAGGGCGTGGGCCCCCACTGCCCATCCAGAGGATGTATCTTGATTATATTCACCCCTCCCCCAACAGCATCTGGATCCACTCGCCCTGAGTCCCCATTTTACATATTTTGTTATATATTTTGTTAAATATCCCCATGAGTCCTGTTAGTGTAAAAGGTCCAGGAATATAGAAATATAAAATTATAAACCTAAAGAAATGAGAGCTGATAGACATTAGCTCTCTCAGCTACTAGATTTAACAATAGCCAGAACTGCTTTACAGCCAGGTCCTCTGTCAGCAGCAAGGGTTAACTTTAGCCTCCTTGCCCCTTATAGCCGACAACTGCCCTAGGAAAAGTTAACCTCTATTAAATATGTCAGGGAAGACTGCAGGATATACAAATGTCAGTTAGTTGGGACCCTCTGAAACCTTGTTAATGGGAAAATGTGAATCCTAGAAATATAATTTGTCTCTAAAAGTTTAACTTCACAATTGTAAAAATTCTTTTCTCTGTGCCCCATGTGTTTATGTGACCCTGGCACTCATCCCCTGCCTGATGCAATAAGGTTGCTATACAGAGGGGCTTGAAACCCTCCCCCTTTGCCACAGTTACAGAATCTCAACCCTGGCTGTGGCCTCCATTAACTGATAAGCCTATTGTGGCCCTCAGTGAACTTTTATTTTTCTAAATAAAACTCTGTCTCCCATTTTTTCATGCCCCTGGACTCAATAGGAACTGTCTGTGTGCTTGGTATGAGCCCTTCCACTGGAGAGTGGCTACCTCCCAGGAGTCTCTGACTCTCCTCCCAAAAGCTACCAACTGTCTATAGTTCTTTAGTTGTGTGTGTGTGTGTGTGTGTGTGTGTGTGATGAATTGCTTTTTCCTAGCTAGAATGTTGACGGGCTTGATCTTGTTTCAGATTTATTTATGTCTGTGTTTGCATACATGCACCTGTGTGCAGGTATTCACAGGCCCAGAAGAGGAAGTCAAATCCCCCTGGAGCTGGAGCTACAGACAGATGTGGGTCTCCTGACACAGGTGCTGGGAACTCTGAAAGGGTAGCAATGTCCTTAACCAGCTCCTATAAATTAGTGACTCCTGTTTTCCTCACAGGGAGACCTGGGAGTAGTGAATGGTAGTGAGCAGACATTTCTCCAGGGTATGTTCTTGAAAAGTGAAATTGTTTTTTATGGGGACTGAATTGCTGATGGGCACATTAGCGGAAGTTCTTTCCAAGTGAGACGTGCCGCACACGGACAGTATGGGGTAGGTGCTGCATTTTCTAGAGGCCACGCCCAGGAGCCTCTTGTTTTGCTTCTTTTTGAAAAAAGGGGGGGATCTTATTTTATTCCTGAAATGTGTTAATAATAATATAAAATAAATATATATTGGAGGTTTCATCTTTTTTTATCTCAATTTTTTATTTTTAAAGCATTTCTTACAAGGGTGGTATATTTCTTTCCACACCTCCCTCTTCTCACCCAGCTCCTGTGTGTTCTCCCACTCCCTCTCAAGTTCATGACCTCTTCTTCTAGAATTATTATTGCTCCATACACACACTCTCTCACACACACCCACACACACACTGTCACACAGTCACACACACTCACACACTCACACACACTATCACACACACCCTCTCACACACACCCACACACACACTGTCACACAGTCACACACACTCACACACACTATCACACACACCCTCACACACACACTCTCACACACACACACACACACACACACACACTCACACACTCACACACACACTCACACACACACACACACACACACACACACACACACACACACACACACACACACACACTCACACACACTAGCACACACACACAC
>PVIH01006264.1:0-42084 GCA_004025045.1 Sigmodon hispidus | reverse complement strand
GCTACTCTCCAATCACTTATTTCTACATTTTTACCAGATGTGGACCTCTGTATTGCTTCTGTCTACTGTAAGAAGCTTCTTTAATGAGTGGGTGAGATCTAATGTACTGTGGGATAAGTCTTTAAAAGGCAGTAAGAACTACATTCATTGGTTTAGGAAAGTGGCAGTGGTAAGTACCCTCTAACCACTGATGGTCCAGTTTGACTTACAGTACCAGATAGGAGTTTCCTCTTACTGAGTCAGCCGTTAGTCTAAGTAGACATCTCCTGGTTACCTCTAAGATGACAATGCGGCCATTGCACCACGGGGGATGGCATTGTCATGGTTCGTTCTCTGCATCTGGGAGGACCACTCATTGCTTTTCTGCCTTGGCATCTTGCATAGCACCTTCTGACACTACAAAAGTGAGTCCTCAGGGAGGAGCCTTCCGGTCAGTTCCAGTGGGAGTCTCCGAGTTCCTATGGCCCAAGACTGTTACCTTCCAGTTTTGTGAGCCTCACAACCTGAGTTGGATCTCCGGAGTCCGTATAGTGAGTGGAAGGAGAGAACTGACTCCCACAAGCTATCTCTGAGCTCTGTGTACGCTGTGGCGATGCGCTTCCCAGTAATAGATACCTGCAAAACAAAAACAAGCAAATCAGAGCTGATGGATGGTTACAGCAGTCTCTCACCATCGGGAATAACTGGTCAGTTTACATAAGACACGAGTCTCATTTTGGAGCTGGTTTTTCAGGTGGTGTGCGATGGAAATCAGGCCTCCCTTTATTGACAATACATTCTTTTCTCATATAGTATGTCCTAGTTACAGCCCCCCCACTCCTCCCAATCTCTCCCCCCTCCCCTCCCATCTGAATTCACTTCTTTGCTGTCTCTTATTAGAAAAGAACAGGTTTCTAAGATAACAAAACACAGCAAAATAAAATATAAGATAAAACAAAAACTATCACATTGAAGTTGCACAAGGCAAACCAACAGAAGGAAAAGAGCCCAACAACGGCACAGGAATCAGAGGCCCACTTGTCTACAATCTCAGGAGTTCCATAAAAATACTAAATGGAAAGCTAGACTACACACGAACAGGACCTGGCATAGACCCACGTGGGTCCTGTGCTTGCACTGCAGTCTCTGTGAGTTCATAGGCGCTTTCCTCAGTTGCTTTAGAAGGCCTTGTTCTCCTGGTGTCCCCAGTACCCTCTTAGTCTCTCTGTCTCCTCTCCCATGGGGCTCCCAGAGCTCTCAGGGGAGGGGTTTGATGGAGACATCTCATTTAGAGCTGTGTCCCGAGGTGCCTCTCTCTCTCTGTATACTCTGACTTAGGTTCCTAGGAACATTTACTGCAGGCTTAGGAGCTTTCGGACAGGTCGGTTCTGAGGCTGCCTTGTCAGGAAGGGATGGTGCACGTGTCCTCTGGTGGCTTCTATGACTCAGCGCTGGATGCATTCTTAGGGAACACAAATGTGCCCTCCCCCATAGTCTCAAGTGGAGGAACCTTCATAAATCTGTAGGAAAGAGGAGGATTCTTTAAAAATTCATGAACATTTAAGTCCCTTTGGGATGAATGCTTTGAGGGTACTCCAGCTAAAGGACTTTTTTTTTTGAAATAGGGTCTCATAAACTTAAATACCTATGTAGTCCAGGCTGACCTCTAACTTCTGATCCTTTTGCCTCTACCTCCTGAGTGCTGGGAATGCAGGTATGAGCCACCATGCTGGAAACCCAACCACAGGTTTTGTCTCCATTAGATAAACATTCTACCAAGTTTTCTCAGGGAAAGTTCCTATATAAATCGTCTCCTCCTTTCCCAATGATCCCTGGCCTCCTAATAAGAACCTCCCATTAAAGACAGGCCTTTTAAGGGATAGCACCATTGCTAGCACTCAGGCATACACATTAGGGAGACTAAAATGGGGGACCTCTTCCAAGCCTTTTATTCCCTGTCAGTGGTTGGGGGACAGGAACCCCTGTTGTCCCTGAGTTAGCTTTGTCAAATGATTTTTAACTCTAACATAACTGCTTTGATTTGGATACCCATCCCAACCAATGAGTCAAAGGCTTGGTTCCTATGGATACCTACCCCAATCAATGAGTCAAAGTCTTAGTTCCTACCTGATGGCATTATTGGCCAGTGGGGCCCTGTAGAGGGAAGAGGAAAGTCTGGTCATTGGAGGAATACTGGGATGTTGGTCTCTTCCTGTTCTGTTTTTTTTTTTTTCCCCTTTCTGGTACTTTGGTGTTCCAAATGCCACTGCCTCCCAGACAACAGGGCTAAACAACCATGCACAACACATCTGAAATAGTGAGCTAAAACACGTGTGATCTGTCAGTATTTCCTGAGATAGCCCAAAGCTGAGCAGCACAGGCACTCTCGGCAGAGCCCCCACACCTGCCTGCCTGCCTGTGGAGGGAAAGCATCATTAAAGAACTGTGCATTCACCTTGTATGTTAACCCCAAGCCCACTTCAAGATGTGGGTAGACATGAGCAAGAACAGCTTCCATGGATGCTGAGCATGAAGACTCAGACCTTTGTAGAAGATTGAGTTATCACGGTTTGGAAAGAACTCATTACCATGTGTGATCTACCCAGAGACCCTCTGCAGAGCAACCAAAAATCCCCCAGCAAACTTCATTGTTTTGAACCTTCAGTTTGTAGGAGCCAGGGTGACCTTTAAACAGTGTTCTGTTCAGTCATAGATGGTAAAAGGAATGTCAGAGCAGTGTCTGCATTTATAGAAAGAGACAGGGACCCAGTTCTGAAGGGGAGAGGAAGGACCTCCACAGCAGGGGATGGTCCATGCATTCTGGTGAGCCCTGAGAGTGTGATGGGAGACTGGGGAGATGGGGCCAAAAAACAATCCTCATGTGTGATCCTTATTTATTTAGGCTCTTCAGTTTATCCCATGTAGGAGTTAAGCTAGTCCAAGTTAAAAGCGGACTCCAAATGGTTACATTATACAAGGTTTTTAAACTGTAGCAAGGAACAGAGGGAATTTCTACTCATTACAAGGACATCCTTACCACAAGCACTTAGAACCTGGTAACCTTGGACAGATCACCTTCAGTGAGGCCAGTCTGTGCCAGGGACTAGCTCATACCCTTGGGCTGGCCACCGTGTGGCTGAATTTCCTCTCCGTGTTCTGGATGCTCAATTACAGATCATTGCAGACAAATTTCTAAGACACCATATTAGAGAAATAGAAACTGGTCTCTTCAGAGCGAGACCTCTCCTGGGCTTGGCAGGGATCTGAATTTTGAAGGTTCCAAAGCCACAGTACTGGGGCTTCCTTTGTACCAGTCATCAATCCTGGCAGTAAGGGCAAACGGCCTCTTTTTGCTTGATTTCACAAGTCAGCAGTTAGGACACAAGTTAGGGTAGGAGGGGAAAGATAGGGCAGTAAGAAGTAGATGCTTGGTCCGGGGCTGCAGCTCACTGGTAGAATACTTGTCTAGCACAAGTGAAGCCTCACCCGACAAGGGAGTCTTCTGTAGCTTCACAGAGCATTTCCTCAGCCTTGAATGTCCTTGGGCACATGTCAGAAGGCAAGATGAGGGCAACCAAGTGTTGAGCTGAAGTGGATGACTTATAAGGGCTGGGCATGGCTTCCTCCCATAGTCCCCTTCAGACAGCCCACGTGCCACTCGGCTTCCTCTTCCAGAGAATGGTGAAAGTTTTAGCAATATTAAAGGGGGGTGAAGGATAGCTAAAGCCTTGCTCACTCCATCAAGATCTCTGCTATCTCTGAGCAGGAGGCAGGGGGGAGGAGTCCAGCCACAGCTCTTGGGATATCCTTCCTGCTCTAGCGGGCTTTTCTGAACTTCGGGGTTAAAAATCTCCAGAAGTTACACAATAGTGTATCTAAAGTGCCTGGCACGACAGGCCTGGTCCTGAGAGTTTTGATCTCTCTCTCTCTCTCTCTCTCTCTCTCTCTCTCTCTCTCGGAGAGAAGCAGAGAGGTGCTCGTGGCCAGAGAAGTAGATCTTGACCCTCTGGAGCTCCTGTTCTGCCTGCATCCCTTTGAGTCTCCCGAGCATGTGGAGGAATCCACCGGGCTAGAGGCGATCTGGGTTCTTGGCTCTGTTGCAGGGGGACTGCGAGTCTTGTTCTCTGGTGGCTGGAGGTGGAACGCGCTAAGCCCCAGGCTCTGTTCCAGAAGCCCGGACCTTGTGCAGGGATGTGGGCCTGGGTGCATCAGGACAAGAGGAAGATGACTCCGCTTGGGTAGGACCTGAGCTACTTGCAGGGCTGCAGGCAGCAGGTGGCGCAGGCGTTCCACAAGGTGCTGTGTCCGCGCTCCTCTTGCCTATCGGCCTTGCTCACCCTTCAGCTGTGGGCTTGGATGCTCCCTGGGCCTGGCCACAGCAGCTCAGAGTGGGTTTTCTGCTACCTTGTGGTGAAATACCAGCACTATTTTTGTCTTATTAACCAATCTCGACTTTCATTAGTTTCATGCCACCCATGAGGTGAACAATACTAGAAGCTGAAGAATCACTGGGTTTGAATTCCAGATCTACCACTTAGGAACAACATGACTCTGGGCAAGCTGTATAACTCTATGACCCTTGGATTTCTCACCTACAAAAGTCTCAGAAATTCCATTTACTGGTAGGATTACCGTGAACATAAAACAGCAGGAAAAGAGCAAAGCAGTCAATATGTGGTAAAAAAAAAAGTCTGTGGCAGTGAGTTACTGTCCGTTTTCCTTCTTCCTTTTTAAAAACAAGCAAAGAAACCAGAAACTGGACAGCCCAGAGGCTTAGGGTAAAATCAAACACTATTGATCTTAAAAATGAAAATGTCAGTAAAGTGACTGCTAATGATATCCGGCTACACTCATAGATCAGTGTCTTATTCACTCACCACAGAGAAAGAAGCTTCCTCCTGTAACAGATGGGAACAGAGACAGAAAATACTCAGAAAGTCTAACTGGGAGGTCTCCATCAAGTCCCTCCCCTCAGGGCTCAAGGAATACCGTGAAGAAGAGGCACAAAGATTGTAAGAGTCAGAAGGAATAGATGGCACCAGGAGAACAAAAGCCCTCTGAATGGACTAAGCAAGGTGCAAGTGAGCTCACAGAGACTTCAGCAGCAGTGCAGGGCCCGCATGGGTGCACACCAGGTCCTCTGTGTGTATGGTACAGCTTTGAGCTTAGTGTTTTTATGGGTCTCCTGACTGTGAGAATGAGTGAGTCTCTGACTCTATTGCTTGCTCTTAGGATGCATTTCTTCCCATCCGATTGCCCTGTCCGACTTTCTTCTTCTTATATTTTACTTTGTCATGATTGGTTGTTATCTCTTGGAAGCCGATTATTTTCTAACGAGAGACAGAAAGGGAGTGAACTGGGAGGAGGAGAGGGAGGGTATTCACACACACACACACACACACACACACACACACACACACACACACACACACAATCTGCTGATTCTCTTTTTATTGTTCCTTTATGCATGCTTTCAAGACTGTCTACTCTGCTTTGGACAACCAAAAAGGGCTCAGCCCTGGGAGAGGCCAACAAGTTCTTTTCAAAGAAATTTTACTAAATTACCCAATTCTTGGCTTTTTTATCTTCAGGAACTACACAGCCATGAGCAGGCATAAGAGAAGATTCTTTTTGGTGGTGGTGATTTGGCTTCAGACCAAATTAAAAAAAACCAAAAAACAAAAAACTTTGACTAAAGAAGTCACTATTCAAAATAATTCTTTTCTCAGGTTGTTGTTCATAGTTGAGGAGGTAGGCTCAGTCAGTAGGGTGCTTGCTTAATATGCACAACACCACATAAATAGCATGTCAAAGGCCAGCCTGGGCAGAGACCCTGTTGTTTTTCAGGTTTGCTTTATTTTATGTGTATGAGTGTTCTGACTGTTTTTATGTTTGCATGTCACATGTGCGTGTGGGGCCCAAAGAGATCAGAAGAAGGTGTCTGGTCCCTTGGAATTGGAATAGGAATGGTTATGAAATATTATGGGTACTGAGAACCAAACCTGGATCCTCTGAAAGAGCAGCAAATGCTCTTAACCACTGAGAAATTTCTCCAGCCCTTTTTAAGACTTTTCATATCTCCTCCAGCCTTCCTCTACCATCCCATCCCTTTGTCTCAGCTTCCACCTCCAGGAGACACTCACTGGAAACCTGTTGGCCCTGCTAGATAGGGAATCAGGTAGGCAACCTTCACTCTTCCTCCTGTCTTCCAACTCCAGTCCCCTAGTCTCCTCCCTAGTCTGAGGCAGACCACTTACTATATGGCCTCTCCTTCCTGTCTGCCCCCATTCCCAGGGATCTACACAAATCTTGGTGACATACCCGGATTCTCTCCCTCCTGTAGACCCTTTCAGCCCCTCCCCATTCTAGTCCATCTCTACTCTTTAGTGTCAGCTTCCAATACATAGAAACATATTGTACCTAGGACCCCCGGTGGCTACATTTGACAGGATGTCAGAAGAATTCCTGATAAGGTAACTCACAGACACCACATTCTTCTAAGAACCAAAGAGGTCAACAGAAACCAAGGAGCAGAACACCCACCCAACAATGACAAGACCAGCTAGAATTACAGTCATCCCAAACCCAGATGCTTAGATATCAGCATAAAAACACTTTAAGAGCCAGGACAATATATTTCCACTAGAGCTCTGCAACCCTACTACAATATACCCTGAGAAATGCAGTATAGCTTAAAGCACAGGTGAAGGGCTTAAAAATAGCTATGATGAATATATTAGTGGTCCTTAAAGAGAATATAAATAAATCTACTAAAGAAATCTAAAAGTGCAATAAAATGAAGAAAAAAGTCCAAGATACAAAAGTGGAGATAGACTAACTAAGGAAAACTCCAACTGAAGGAAACTGGAAGTAAAAAAAATGTAGGAACTCCAACAGGAAGCTCAGAAGCAAGTCTCACCAACAGAACACAAGAGGTGGAAGACAGAATCTTAGGCATTGAAGACAAGACAGAAGAAACAGATACCTTGGTCAAAGAAAAACATCCAGGAAACCTGGGACACCATGAAAAGACCAAATCTAAGACTAATATGACTAGAAGAAGGAGAAGAAACTAGGTGAAAGGCACAGAAAATATTTTCAATAAAATTGTAAAAGAAAATCTCCCTAACCTAAATAAGGAGGTGCCTATCAAGGTACAAGTATAATATAGAACACCAAATAGACTGACCAGAAAGGAAATGCTTCTCTGCCCACAACAATCAAAACACAAATGTATAGAACAAAGAATAAATATTAAAAGCTGCAAGGGAAAGACTAAAAAACATGAAGTCAGATCCATTAGAATAACACTTGGCTTCTCAGTGGAGACTCTAAAAACCAGATGGCCCTGTATCAATGTTCTACAAACTTTAAGAGATCACAGATGACAGCTCAGACTAACATACCCAACAAAACTTTGAATCGCAACAGATGGAGAAAGACATTCCATGATAAAATCAAATTTAAGTGGTATCTGCTTACAAACCCAGCCCCACCCTGAAGAGGTTAACTACATCTAAGAAAACAAAATGAATAAATTATCTTAGACCAGCAAATCAAAAAAGGGGAGGAATTCATATTACCACAACAAAATAATGGGAATCAACAAACATTGTTCATTGATAACTCTCAACATTAGTGGTTTCAATTCCTCAATAAAAAGACACAACTAACAGATTGACTTAAAAAAAATTGTGTGGGGGGGAGCAGAGGCAAGCAGATTCCAGCACCTGAACTACCCTTCCGGAGAGTTGCTCTCCAGGACTAGGGTCAATTCCCAGAGTCTGATTTCAGCTCTCCCTAGCAGACAGGAGCTAGGGTTTGGCTGAGAGGGCCTCCTCCAGTCACAACTAAAAGAGAGGACCTTGCACAGTCAGGCCTCACCTCCAAGGCAAACTACATCATCAGAGAAGGACTGAGGCTTTGAAATTCAGACCCCTGTTCAGAGCAGAGTCAGAGATCGAGCAGACCCCTTGCTCAGAGGAAACAGGAGACACAAGCCCTCTTGCCACAACTGATTAGGAGCGGCCTAATCGTGAACCACTGAAGCCATAGGCAAACTCCAGTGTAAAAATACATATAACAATATAAAGAACAAAAAGGCAACACCAGAAGAAACTGGTGGTTCAAAACATCAACACGTGAACAGAGCAATGAAGAGGAAACAGAAGGAAACAACACCAAAAACACTTTTATGAAGATTATTAAAGCCATCAAAAAAGATATAAAAAATTCCCTTAAAGAAATAGAGGAAAATACACACAAAAAATTGGAAGAGATGAACAAATCCTTGAAAGAAAACCAAGAAAAGGTAAACCAAAAAATGAAAGAAACATTCCAGGAACTAAAAACTGAAATAAAGCAATAAAACAGGCACAAAATGAGGCAAAGGTGGAAATAGAAAATCTGAAGAAAAGAGCTGGAACTACAGATACAAGCATAACCAACAGAATCCAAGAGATGTAAGAGAGAATCTCTGGAGTGGAAGACTCAGTAACGGAAATAGATATATCAGTCAAAGAAAATACTAAAACCAAAAAAGCCATAACACAAAATGTTCAGAAAATCTGGGACACCATGAAAAGACCAAACCTGAGAATAACAGAAATAGAAGAAGGAGACGAATACTAGCTCAAAGGCATAGATAATGTATTCAATAAAATCATAGAAGAAACTTTCCTACCTTAAAGAAGGAATGCCTATAAAGATACAAGATGCTTACAAAACACCAAATAGATATGACCCCCCAAAAAAGTCAGGTTGCCTCATAATAATCAAGCCACAAAACATACAGAACAAAGAAAAAATTTTAAGAGCTGCAAAAGAAAAGGGGCCACCTTACTTATAAAGGCAGACCCATCAGAATAACACCTGACTATTCAATGGAAATGATGAAAGTAAGAAGGAATGGTCAGAAGTTATACAGACACTAAAAGAGCATGGCTGCCAACCTAGAATACTATACCCTGCAAAATTATTAATCACCATAGATGGAGTAAACAAGATATTTCATGACAAAGTCAGACTGAAACAATATCTATCTAGTAATCCGGTCCTCTGGAAAGCAGTAGAGGGAAAACTCCAACCTAAGGATCCAAGATATATCCATGGAACCACAAACATTCAATAATCCCATGGAAGAAAAGCCCAGAGAAAGGAAATACATACAAACTACCACAAAAATAGGAAACATCAATCAGTGGTCACTAATATCTCTTAATATTAATGGATTCAACTCACCTATAAAAAGACACGCACTAACAAAATGGATACAAAACAGAAGCCATCCTTCTGCTGCATACAAGAAACACATCTCAACCACAAAGACAGACACAGGCTCTGAGAAAAGGGTTGGGAAAAGATTTTCCAATCAAATGGCCCTAAGAAACAAGCTGGGGTTGCCATCCTAATATCTAACAAAGTAGACATTAAGCTAAAGGCAATTAAAAGGGACCAAGATGGACATTACTTATTCATTGCAGGAAAAATTGGTCAATTTCAATCCTGACTATTTATGCCCCTAATATAAGGGCACCTACCTATGTAAAAGAAACACTGCTAAAGATCAAATCCCACATCAGTTCTCACACCCTAATTGTGGGAGACTTCAGTACCCCACTTTCACCCCTGGATAGGTCAACCAGACAGAGACTCAACAGAGAAATAAAGAGTCTAACAGATTATGATGCAAATGGATTTAATAGATATTTACATAAGCTTCCACCCAAATGCAAAGGAATATACATATTTCGCAGCTCCTCTTGGAACTTTCTCTAAAATTGACCACATAATTGGTCATAAAGCAAATATCAACAGATCCAAAAAAATGGAAATAATCCCTTGTATCATATCGGACCACCAGGGCCTAAAGTTAGAGTTCAACAACATCAAAAAATCACAGAAAGCCTACTAACTCATGGAAACTAAATATCACTCAGCTGAACCACCTCTGAGTCAAGGAAGAAATTAAGAAAGAAATCAAAGTCTTCCTAGAATTTAATGAAAATGAACCCACAACATACCCAAACTTGTGGGACACAATGAAAACAGTCTTAAGAGGAAAATTCATAGCACTAGATGCCTATATGAAAAGTCTAGAGAAATCCAACACTAGAGACCTAACAGCACAGCTGAAAGCCTTAGAACAATTAGAAACAAACTCACCTAGAAGGAGTAGACGGCAGGAAATATTAAACTTAGAGCTGAAATCAATACAATTGAAACAAAAAGAACAATACAAAGAATCAATGATTTAAAGAGTTGATTCTTTGAGAAAGATAGATAAGCCCTTATCCAAACTAATCAAAAAGCAGAGAGAGAGAGAGTATCCAAATCAACAAAATCAGAAATGAAAACGGGGACATAACAACAGACCCCCAGGAAATCCAGATAATTATCAGATCATACTTTGAAAATCTGTATTCCACAAAAATGGAAAGCCTAGAAGAAATGGACAGTCTTTTAGACAGGTACCATTTACCAAAATTAAATGAAGACCAGATTAATTACCTAAACAGACCTATAACCCTTAAGGAAATTGAAGCTGTCATTAAAAGCTTCCCAAGTTAAAAAAAAGTCAAGGTCCAGATGGTTTCAGAGCAGAATTCTACCAGACATTCAAAGAAGAATTACTACCATTACTCCTCAAACTGTTTCACACAGTAAAAACTGAAGGGATATTGCCAAATTCCTTTTATGAGGCCACAACTACCCTAATACCCAAGCCACTCAAAGACACAACAAAGAAGGAGAATTACAGACTAATTTCCCTCATGAATATTGATGCTAAAATTCTCAACAAAATTTTGGCCAACTGTATACAACAATATATAAAAAATATCATCCACCATGATCAAGTAGGCTTCATCCCTGAAATGCAGGGTTGGCTCAACATATCAGAAACTGTAAACATCATCCATCATATGAACAAACTGAAGGAAAAAAAACCCACATGATCATATCCTTAGATGCTGAAAAAGCCTTTGACAAAATCCAACACTCCTTTATGATAAAAGCCCTGGAGAGATCAGGAATACAGGGAAAATATCTCAATATAATAAAGGCGATTTACAAGAAGCCGACAGCCAGTATCAAACTTAATGGAGAAAAATGTAAAGCAATCCCACTAAAGTCAGGAACTAGACAAGGATGTCCTCTCTCCCCTTATCTATTCAATATAGTTCTCGAAGTTTTAGCTAAAGCAATAAGAGAATGAAAAGAGATTGGGGGGATACAAATTGGAAAAGAAAAAGTGAAATTATTTCTATTTGCAGATGATATGATTATGTATACATAAGTGACCCACAAAATTCTACCAGGGAACTTCTACAGATGATAAACACCTTCAGCAATGTAGCAGGATACAAGATTAACTCAAAGAAATCAGTAGCCCTCCTATACACCAAAGATAAAAGGGGTAAAAAAGAAATAAGCGAAACATCACCCTTTATAATAGCAGCAAATAGCATTAAATAACTTGGAGTAACTATAACCAAAAAAGTAACAGGTCTATTTGACAAAAATTTTAAATCACTGAAGAAAGAAATTGAAGAGGATATCAGAAAATGGAAGCTCTCCCATGTTCCTGGATAGGTAGGATCAACAGAGTAAAAAATGGCAATTCTACTAAAAGCAATCTACAGATTCAATGTACTGCCCATCAAAATTCCAACACAATATTTTATGGACCTTGAAAGAACAATACTCAATTTCATTTGGAATAACAGGAAAGCCAGGATTTCCAAAACAATTTGCTCAACAAAAGAACCTCAGCAGGCATCACCATCCCTGACTTCAAGTTATACTATAGAGCTACAGTAATAAAAACAGCCTGGTACTGGCATAAAAACAGACTTGTGGACCAATGGAATAGAATTGAGGATCCAGACATTAACCCAAAAACCTATGAACACCTGATCTTTGACAAAGAGGCCCAAAATATTCAATGGAAAAAAGATAGTATCTTTAACAAATGGTGTTGGCATAGCTGGTTGGTAGTGTGTAGAAAAATGCAAATAGATCCAAGCCTGTCACCCTGCACAAAGCTCAAGTCCAATTGGATCAAAGACCTCAACATAAATCTAGCTGTACTGAACTTGATAGAAAAGAAAGTGGGAGATACCCTCCAACAATTTGGCACAGGTGACCACTTCCTAAATATAATACCAGTGGCACAGACACTAAGAACAAAAATCAGTACATGGGACCTCATGAAACTGAGAAGCTTCTGTAAAGTCAAGGACACTGTCAATAGTACAAAACCAAAGCCTACAGAATGGGAAAAGATTTTCACCAACCCTACAAGTGATAGAAGACTGATCTCTAAAATACATAAAGAAATCAAGAAACTAGAGCCTTAAACCTTGAATAACCCAGTCAAAAAATGGGGTTCAAAACTGTCGCGAGCATTCTCCTGATCACTCTCCGTGGTCAGGCGGAGACGAAGGACAACGAGACTTCAGACACTAATGGCGGTTCAATAACCTTTACTTATGCTCATCAAGATCACACAACAATACAATGTAATTAACACTGTGATCAAATCTAACAGTAAGTTGAAAAATAAGACCTGTCAGCAACCTTCTAGGTCTGGTCTCGCTGTCAGTGTTCAGGCGAGGGGTGTGGTGAAGCTATGTCCAATCGCTGGTTCGGGCCTGTCGCTCGTGACTCTTTCCTCGGGGCCTGCTCCTGGTCTGGTCAAGCTGCAATCAATTGCTCTCCTCTCTGGACCGGGAAACGAAGGGAGGTCTCGCCTTATCTCTAGCTGTCAGCTTAGCAGGGTAGCAACCTGCTCTCAAGCAGGAGCTGCTTGTCAGCATAGCTAGAGCAGGCGGGCTCCCTGTTGAGCTGAGGTCTCTGTCTTTTATACCGCTAAGTAAACAATTCGTACTTTCTGCTTATTCACACTTTTGCGTAAACTCTGCATCTAGTTATCACACTTCAAGTAAACAAACTTTTTTCAACTTGTTTTTCTGTAAACATGTTTTTCTTTAACTTGTTTTTCTCACTTTAAGCATCAAAATATTTTTCTTTACTTCTTATCTTCACTCCACACAAGCTGTCTTTACGTCACCTGGTGGCTACTCTGCCTTGCCCACAAGCTTCCATTCTATGCTCCTTACAAAAACTGAAAAGGGAATTCTCAGCAGAAGAATTACAAATGGCTGAAAGGCACTTGAAAAAGTGCTCATCATCTTTAGCCATCAGAGAAATGCAAATCAAAACAACTTTGAGGTACCACCTTACACCTATCAGATTGGGTAAGATAAAAGTCATAGATGACAGCCTATGCTGGTGAGGTTGTGGATCAAGGGGAACACTCCTCCATTGTTGGTGGGAGTGTAAGCTTCTTGTTCAGCCACTCTGGAATGCAGTGTGGTGGTTTCTCAGGAAACTGGGAATCAATCTCTCCAAGGATCCAGCAATACCACTTCTGGGTGTATACCCTAAAGACACACAGTCGCACTCCAAAGTCATTAGCTCAACTATGTTCATAGCAGCATTATTTGTAATAGCAAGAACCTGGAAACAATCTAGATGCCCCTTAACTGAAGAATGGATTAACAAACTGTGGTACATCTACACAATGGAGTACTACTCAGCAGTAAGAAAAAATGATATCCTTAAATTTGCAGGCAAATGGATGGATTTGGAGAATATCCTCCTGAGCGAGTTATTTCAAATCCAGAAAGATAAGCAGGGGATATACTCACTCATTAGTGGACTCTAAATATAAAAGCAAAAAAGCAAAGCATGTCCAAGCTGCAAACCATAACCACTGAACAACTTTGGATCTGAAACACCTTGGACTGGCACCTTGGATCCCACTCCCTCTGGAAGAACACCTGACTCAGTCTTGATGTTGGGGTGAGGAAACTGGATCTGCCTGGAGTGGATGCTGAACTAAGCCATCTTGGGACTTCCTGCCCTTGCTGGGGAGGAGATGGGGAAATGTGGAGAAGAGAGTGTAACTGGAGTGGGTGGGAGGTGGAAGTGACCTTGAACAAGGATATACAAGGATAGAAAATGTGACTTTATTCATAATAAAAAAAGAAAAGAAAAATGAAATAAAATACATATAAACATTGCAATAAAGTTAAATAAAGAAAAAAAAAAAAGACCCATTCTCTTGTTGCATCCAACAAAGACACCTTAACATCATGGGCAGACATCACCTCAAGCTAAAAGGATGGAAAAAAAAAAAATCCAAGCAACTGGACTTAAGAAGCAAGACAATGTGGCTATTTTAATCTGACAAAATAGACTTCAAACTAAAACTAATCAAAAGAGATGGGGAAGGACACTACACACTCATCAAAGGAAAAAGCCACCAAGAGGCTATTGCAATTCTGAACATCTATGCCCCACACAGGGGCCCCCAAGTTCACAAAAGAGGCACTATTATAGCTAAAAATCATCTATCAACCCTCACCCTCAGTGATAGTGGGAGATATCAGGTCATCTCCACAAGAACTAGAGAAATTCTGGAGCTAAATGATGTCATAAGCCATATAGATATTTGGATATTTACAGAACATTTCTCCCAAGCACAAAAGACTATACCTTTTCAGCACATCATGGAACTTTCTCCAATATTGTGTGTTTACTTGGATGCAAAGCAAGTCTCAGCAGATACAAGAAAATTGAAATAAGCACCTGCAATCTATCTGAGCACCAGGGATTATAGTTGGGTACCAACAATGGAAACTACAGGAAGCTGACAAACCATGCAAAGTGAACAACTCTCTAGTGAATAAAAATGGGTCAAGACAGAAATTAAGAAATAAATTAAAACCTTTTTAGAATTGAATGAAAATGTAAACACAACATATGCACACTTCCGGGACAGTGACAGCAGTTCCAAGAGGCCAGCTCTAGCAGTAAGTGCCTACACAACAGAATTAGAGTGATCTCATATGAGTAATAATGGCACAGCCAGAAGCTTTAAAACAAAAGAAGAAAGGACACCCCATAGGAGTAAAAGGCATGAAATAATCAAACCCAGGGCTGAAATTAAAAAGGAAGAAACAACATCAATAGCAAAAACAGTGGACTCAGTTAAAAAGAGTCGTTCTTTGAGAAAAATCAGTAAGATTGACAAACTCTTGATCTTGGTAATTTTTCACTATGAAGCAATGTAGCTTGATTTTTGAGTCTTTTAAAAAATAAGTTTTAAAAGAAGTCACTTTCTTAATCAACTTAATATTTAATTATTTTCTGTAGTTTGGCAAAACTGGTTTCCTTTTTTCTCTTTGCTGATATGTGTGGGCTTGTGTATGTTTAGACACTCCTGCTGTAGTTCACACATGGAGGTCAGAGGACAATTGTGGAGGTGACTCTCCTCCTATCATTACCGGGGGTTTTAGGAATTGAACTGACATCATAAGTCTTACAAGGCCAGCTCTCTACCCACCGAGCCATCTCTCGAGTCCTGGCTTCCTGTTTCCCTCTCTGTGTAGTTTCTATGAGGTAGGGTTCTTAACTTTTTGTTTTTTATTGTGACTACTTATGACAGACTCTTATTAAAATTCTCTAAAAGGCAGAGAGAAAAGATACAAATCAACAAAGGGGGGGAACATAACACCGAGGAAATCCAGAGAATCATAAGGACATACTTTTAAGAAACTGTACTCTACCAACTTGTAAAATCTAAAATAAATGGATAATTTTCTCAATATCTACCACCTACCAAAGTTAAATCAACATCAGATAAGCAATTTAAACAGACCTCCAACCCCCAGTGAAATAGAAAAACTAATTATAAATCTTCCAACCCCAATCTAATCCAAACCAATCAAAAATTCTAGGGTCAGATGATTTTAGCATAGAATTCTACCAGATGCTCAAAGAATAATTAACTCTAATATCCCTCAAATTATTTCACAAAATAGAAACAGAAGAAACATTGCCCAATTTTTATGAGGCCAGTTACCTTGATACCTAAACCATATAAAGACCCAACAAAGAAAATTTCAGACCAATTTCCTTTATGACCATAAATTCAAAATTTTCAATAAAATGATAGAAAACTAAATCCAAGAATACATCAAAAATACTGCCCACCATGATCAACTAGGCCTAATCTCAGAGATGCAGGGATGGTTTAACACATTCAAACTGGTATATATGATCCACAAAATAAACAAACTGAAAGAGAAAAACCACAAAATCATTTCATTAAATACAGAAAAGGCCTTTGACAAAATTCATCACTCATCATGATAAAAGTCCCAGAAAGACTAGGGATACAAAGGACACACTTCATAATAACTGAGGCAATTTACAACACTAATCTACTGGGGAGAAACCAAAAGCATTTCCACTAAAATTAGAAATAAGACAAGGCTGTCAAGTCTCTCCTGGACCTACTCAATATAGTACTTGCAGTCTTAGCTAGAGCAGTAAGACACCCGAAGGAGACCAAGAGGTTACAGACAGGAAGGAAGAAGTCAAAGAATCTTCATTTGCTGATGATATTATAGTATACATAGATGACCCTAAAAATTCTACCAGGAAACTCCTACAGCTGATGAACACTTTCAGGAAAGTGGCAGGCTACAAAATTAGTACACAAAAATCAGTCCGCCTATGTACAAATGGGCTGAGAAAGAAATCAGGAAAAACAACACCTTTCACAACAGCCTGGAAAATTTTGGGGTTACTATAACCAAGGAAGTAAAAGACATTAAAGAAAGAAATAGAAGAAGTTATTGGAAGAAGGAAAGATCTCCCACACTCGTGGGTATGTAGGGTTAATATAGTAAAAATGGCCATCATAACAAAAGCAATCTACAGATTTAATGCAACCCCTAACAAAGTTTCAACACAATTCTTCACAGAACTTGAAAGGATAATTTTCAGCTTTATACAAGAAAACACACACACACACACACACACACACACACACACACACACACACACCACACCACACCACACAAAACAAAGAAAACAAAAACAACCTCCTGAATACTACTGTTCTGCTGAAGGAATGTAGCAATAAAGTGATTCCTAACGCCATTCTGCTGCTATACCAATAGGTAGTTTTTGCTCAGTCATCATCAGAGAAACTTCCTTCAGCAGTAGATGGAAACAATATGGAGATACAGAGTTAGACAATGTGCAGAGTGAGAGACCTTGGAACATTCAGCCCTAAATGAAAGGTCTCTATCAAACACCTCCCTTTAGGGCTCAGAGAGCCTTAGAGAAGATGAGGCAGACAGATTGTAAGAGCAAATGGGGATGGGTTGGGGGGTGGGGGTGGGTTTTGGGAGGTGGAGAACACAGAAGAAACAAAGCTTTCTAAACACAGCATGACTGACACACATAAGAATTCACAGGGATGGTGGCAGCATGCACAGAGCCTGCAAAGGTCTGCTCCAGATAGGGTCCCAGCCCTGAGAGGGGAAGTAGACACAGTCCCCGTGGTAGTTTGAATAAGAATAGTCTGCATAGGTTCTTATATTTGGATGCTTGGTCACCAAGGAGTGGCACTATTTGAAAGAATTGGTTAGGAGGTGTGGAGTAGGTGTGTCACTGAGGGTGGGTTTTGGAATTTCAAAAGGCACATTGCAAGCCCAGAGGCTCTCTCTTCGTGACGCCTGTGGATCCAGATGTAGAACTTTCAATTCCTTCTCCAGCACCACATCTGCCTGCCTATCACCATGCTTCCAGTCATGATAATGGCTTAAAATTCTGAAACTCTAAGCCAACGCCAATTAAATGCTATTCTTTATAGGAATTGCTGTGGTCGTGGTGTCTCTTCACAGCAAGGGAACACTGACTAGGACAGCTCCCATTCCTAACTCAGAAACTATCTCAAATTGATAAGCACTTGCAATGAAACTTCAGTTTTCTCCAATGGAATCTCACTGGGGATACAAACCAATCTTAAGGGCAGGTGCCAAAGAACTCGGGGACCTCTGGAGGTCCCTTGTCTCATAATGTTTGGTTAGGGCATTTATTTATTATATTTGTGTTAATTAATTTTTTAGTTTTTAGTTTTTATCTTATAGCTCCTTTGTATATGTATTATGGCTTCTAGTTTTGTGTTTTTATGGGAGTCCTGTCTCTGCTTCTATGTGTTTCTTGTGATTTTTGTTTGGTTCTTTTTCTTCTGTTTGGTTGTTTTGTCCTATTATGATTGGTTTGTTTTTGCTTCATCTTTTTTTATTGCTATTCTTTAGATGACTCTTATTTTCTAACAATGGACAGGAGGGAGTGGACTTGGATTTGTTGAGAGGATCTGGGAGGATCTGGAATAGAGATAATCATAATTAGACTATACTATATGAAATAGATCTATTTTCAATAAGAGAAAAATAAGAAAAAAGATAAAATTAAAAAAAAAAAAGAATTTCTGCTGGGTGGAACAGGCCTTTAATTCCAGCACTCAGGAGGCAGAGGCAGGCAGATTTCTGTGAGTTCAAGACCTGGTCTACAGAGTGAGTTCCAGGGCAGCCAGGGCTACACAGTGAAAACCTGTCTTTAAAAAACAAACAAAAGGGGCTGGAGAGGTGGCTCAGCGGTTAAGAGCACCCTCTGCTCTTCCAGAGGACCCGGGTTCGATTCCCAGCACCCACATGGCAGCTAACAACTGTCTGTAGTTCCAGTTCCAGGCAAATAAATAAATAAGGTTTTTTTTTAAAAAACAAACAAACAAACAAAAACAACAAAAAATAATTTTCATAAAGAAAATTCCTTCCTTTCATTTTACACACAGCAGTAATTTTTACACTCTATCAACTATGTGCTTTGAAGTGGAGAAAGAATCTGGTAGGGCAAAGTTACAAGTGTGCGGAGCAACAATTACATTTAAGAGCAGCTTTGAGCCATTTGATTGGGTGCAGATTAACCTTCCAACTGGCTTGTTGTCCCTTTGGAAGACAGATAAGATCACCTCGATATAGCAGCACATGTTGTTTGTTCCTTTGGAAAAGGAAATGTTTTATAAAGTACAAACACCTGCTATTGCTGTGATACTCCTGGCTCGGAGCCTTTTCTATAGGTTCCCACCTGTTCTGTCCCTACAAACTTATGACACTTAAACCAATGTGACAAACAGCCAGGGTGGTCAGGGAAGCTCTTCTTTTGGCCTCACTGCTTTTTGTCTGATGAACCCCACAGGCATTCGTAATTGTGCATATTACCTACCCTTTATTTACAAGTGAAACAGGAGCTGTGGACCAGGGGAGGAACAATGTAGGCTGACTCCACTATGATCATCTTTGTAGTCCTGTGTAGCAGGACTTTGTGTTTCTAATAAAATGTATTTTCAAATAGCCTTTTACTTTCTCTTCTCCATATTAATTATGGCTTTGTTTCTTGAGAGAAAGCCCTATTTTTTTTTTAAACAGAAGTACCTAATTATAATCATTTCAGCCACACAAAAGCTGACATTAAAAATGAATCAAGGGAAATAATTATGATTTTCTGGCTGTAATGAAGGAAATGACAGCCAGTTCTGGGGCTGAAAGGACTTGATTGGACATTAGCAGAAAGAGGAGCAAAAGTGTGTATATGAAGAAACAAATCTTGTAACTCAGTCTGCACTGGTACCTTCAGTTGTACTGATCGCCTGCTTTTAATGTTTTGTTTTTTGGATTCATGTGGTACTTAGCAAAGGGATCACTTTAGTTCTCACATCACAGTTTATTATTCTATAATTTCTTAATTATAACTCTTACCAACTAGGGAGATAAACAATATAAGAGACCTTCATGAATACATATCAAAATGGGACATCCCCAGGAGATAAAATGAAAATAAGAACATAAAAGAATTAAACAGGATCTGCTAAGATGTGTCAGTGGGTAACGGTGCTCGAGGCTCAAGTCTGGCTCTGACCCTGAAGCACACGGAAAGGCAGAAAAAAAAAAACAGCTTCACAAGAGCTGTCTGTCCTCTGACCTTTACACACGGATTGTGGCATGTATGTATGCATACAAATAACAAATAAATAAAAAGAAAACAAGGATTAAACAATATGATAAACTCCTATATGCATGTGCCTATGTATGCACTCATGTACTCAGATATATGGACCAGAAATAAATTCTTTTATCAGCAGAGTAGAGGGAATACGTTATCTCTTTCATATGTTCATAGAAATTTAAAGAGTTGAAGCTGGATAGTTTTATGTCAGCTCGACATAGTCGTCTGAGGGGAGGGAACCTCAATTAAGAAAAAAGCTTTGGTAAGACTGGCTGTAGGCACGCTTGTAGGGCATTTTCTTACTTAGTGATCTATGAGGGAGGGCCTAGCCCATCCCTGGGCTGGTGGTCCGGGGTTCTAAAGAAAGCAAGTTGCACAAGCCATGAGGAGTAAGCTAGTAAGCAGCACCCCTCCATGGCTTCTGCATCAGCTCTTGCCTCCAGGTTTCTGCTCTGTTTGAGTTCCTGTCCTGACTTCCTTCAATGATAAACAGTGATGTGGAAATGTAAGCCAAATAAATTCAACTTTTGTGGGGTTTCATAGCAGCAACAGAAACCCTAACTAGGACACTGGAGCTGAGGGTGCTCTTCAGAGATATGGCTTATGTGAGCATGTGCATTGCATAGAGTTTAATCTTCTGCACTCATAAAGAAAAAATGATATTTGTTACAAAGAAATGCTTAGTGCTTTCTACAATACTAAATAGCTTCAGGATAAGCTGGTCCACTAGAAAAAAACATGGCATGACGGGAATTAAGATCTGCCTCCAGAATCCGGGGATTAAAGAGGAGTTGAGTGTTGAGTTGGTTACTAGTGGTCCATGATGTCATAACTAATCATTCCCAAGTAGTGAGCCTCCATAGAAACCCCAAAAGAGAAGGTTTAGGGGGCTTCCTTTTTGTTGAACACATAAGTGGAGTCTATATTCTAAAAGGAATCAAAGCCAAATAAACCAATATAGTTAAGTTTATATTAAAATGTTAAAAGTCACTGAATACCTATTGAAAGGTTGCCATAGTAACAGTAATTTTCACAAGATGATTTTAGATACCTGGTTCTCGAGTGATGACATGCCTTATTATTCTCTTTGAGGCATCTTTAATGCTTGCTCTCACATATTTTTCCCACATCTGCCTTTGGGAATAGAAAATTAGAAAGGGATCTACCTGTACCTGATGCAATTCTTTTGATTAAAAGAAGTAAATCAATTGGGAAGAGGAAATAAAAGGGGGAGGGAGGGTGAAGGGAGAGAGTATGATGAAAACACCTTACACATATGACATTGTCCAAGAATAAACTAAAATGTTAAAATATTAAAAGAAGCCAATCAACTTCCGTTCATTTACACAAAAACATATACTGGTAAGGGAGAGGACAGTTCATGGATAGGAGAATGTATGGGTGAAATGGACTTCAGAGAGATCAGGAATATGGAGCAGTGTGAAATCTCAGGTAGCAATCACATGACAGCCTCTTCCAGGCAGCTGTAGAAGAAGTGAGCTTTTCAAAAGTTATTTAAAAATTTTTTATGTGTATGAATGTTTTGCTTGCATGCACATTTATATATCTTGTACATGCCTGGTGCTCACAGAGGCCAGAAGAGGGCTTTGGATACCTTGAAACTGGGGTTAGAAATGGTTGTGAGCTGCCCTGTGGGTGCCATGAACTAAAAAACTTAGACCCTCTGCAAGGGCAGACAGTGCTCTTAACTGCCCGAGAGTGGGATTTTTAACTACATTTGATCTCCCTGTATTCCAGGTTCAAATTCCAATTTAGTTAAATTCAAATTCTGCTTAGTTTGAGAAAGAGTTGTTAGTGTGTATGCACACATTTTATTCTCCTAGAGAGATTCTCACAAGGATTCATCATCACTTTCAAATTACAAATTATAAATGTAGATGACAGACACAAGTGGTCATGCAAGGAATAAAGTTTCTGTTTCAAATAAATACATTTTATGCTGAGCTTCTCTGCATAGTCTTCATAAAATGTGTCTTTCTCTGCTTTTTTTTTTTTTGTCGTCTCTTTGTACTGTTTTGTGAAGTTTTTCCTAAATTCTGGATTTTAATCAGAGAATTTCATTCAGGAGGATGCTCTGTTTCATCATCATCTTCCAGGGACCTCCATCTTCCATGGTACCCACTCCAGCCTGTTCTCTCCTAAGCAGTGTCCAAAATGACCCCAGTTTCCTTTCCTCTTCCCCTCTTAAGATCAGCTGCGTATAAACCGAGATGTTTCTGTGTTATTGATTACCAGTGAGTAGTTTCGTAGGACTTCATTATTGTTCAAACTTTTCACCCCTTCCTCATGGTCCCACCTCTTCCCATGTAAGTGGACTTCTTCTTACTGGAATACATTGCCCCTGTCTCACTGATTTTAGGACTGGCCATGGGCAACGGATATTAGTACACACACTGTCAGCAATAGCTTCAAATATGCTGTTGGCTTTTGACTTGCCGCCTTGTTCTGAGCTGCTTTGTGTCAGAAGAGTAAGTGGCATGTGGAACACCTGCTGAGGCTTGAGCTGCCCCAGGGAGATTTGCCCCAGCTATATTTGTATAATTAATGCTTTTTGTATCCCCCACAATTTAAGAGATGTGCTGGCTAATTTTTGTTAACTTGAAACAAATCTAGACATACTGAGAAGAAGGAGTCTTGATTGAGGAATTGTCTCTAACAGATTGATTGGTGGGCCATGTCCATGAGGCCTTTTCTTAATTGTTAATTGATGGAGGAGGTCTTAGCCCTCAGGGGGCAAGTGATGCTGGGCTGTGTTAGCTTAACTAAGCCAGCCAGGAGGAATGAACCAGAAAGCAGTGCTGTTCTCTGCTCTCTGCTTCAGTGTCTGCCTCCAGCTTTCTACCTTGAGTTCCTGTCCAGGCTTCACTTGATGATGGACCGTAATTTGTAAATCAAATAAACTCTTTACGACCCACATTGCTTTTGTTCAGTATATTATCACAGTAACAGAAAGCACACTAATACAAGGGGATAATCTGTTACACAGCAGTGTGTGTGTGTGTGTGTGTGTGTGTGTGTGTATGTGTTTACTTAACTGGTACTTTTATTAGTGAATGTCCTTTCATTTAGACTGGGATATTCTATGTTGTTTGTCCTCCCTTCCCCTGCCAGGGTTTCTCTGCATCCCAGCTCTGGCTGTCCTGGAACTTACCTCATAGAGATCCACCTGCCTCTGGGTCCCAAGTGTTGGTAATAAAAGCATGTGCCACCACTGCCAAGCTTAAACTGGGGTATTCCAAAGTTCAGGCCTTGATTTGTGTGAATGTTTGAGAGGGGAGGGAATGAGAATGTGGGGAGGAGCTATCTTGTGAGATCTCCTCAGAATGCACTAAACAACCCCCCTCACTGACCACATGCTGACTTTGTGTGTGGAATGACCAATGTTTGCATTAGGAACTAAAGCAGATTTTGGACCCCTTAAGAGTTGCTGGGATCATTTACAGCTATATATGTTCTCACTGTTATTCTGTCATGGATTAGTGATAGCTGCAGTTAGTACACCTTATAGGGCATTGGCTGCTCTTGAAACTCCACCTACTATAGAGGAGAACTTAACTGCCACTGAAACTTCCAGAAGGTTTTGAGAAGATAGCATGAAGTATACTTGGCATCCTTATTGTTTTGATGTGTGTTAGATATGGTTCTATAGCTATGATAAAACACCGTGACCAAAGAGTACATAGAAGAGCTTCTTTTTTTTGGTTTGTGGTTCCAGAGGGGAACAAATCCTTCATGGCCTGGAAGCAAGTGATAGAGCAAGGAAGCTGAGAGATCACATCTATTACCAGAGGCACATACCAGAGAAAGTGAACTAAAAATGAGCAAGGTTATAAACTCTCAAAGTCCATCCCCAGTGACCACCTTCTTCCAGTAAGACCACATCATCTAAACCTCACCAAACAGTGCCATCACCTGGGGAGTCCGTAGGAGGCATTTCTCATGGAAATCATCATCTTTACAAAAAAGCACTGTGATGGCTTGAATGAGGATGCCTCAATAGGCTCATGCATTTGAATGTTTGGCTCCCACTAGGTGGAACTGTTTGGGAAGGATCAGGAGGTGTGGCCTTATTGAAAGAGGTGTGTTACTGGAGGGGGGCTTCCCTCACAGGTCCAGTCTCGGCCTCCTGCCTGTGGATCAGGATGTGAGCTCTCAGCTTCTGTTCTTGTGACCTCTCTGCCTGCTGCCAGAGATACTCAGATATACGGTGGCCAAGAGGCTGCATCTAAGGTCAGGGTCTAATAGTACCTGCTCCTGCTACAAGTATCAGTAGCTCTTCAAGATTCCCTGAAGGCAGTGCCAGAGGGAGGCCTGATGGTCCTGATGGGAGTCCTGAGCCAGAGGAAAAGGCTCATATTGCCTCCGTGTTTGTCAGCTTCACTGTATCTGGAATGAGCTACAATCCAGAAATGATTGTGATCTGGATCTGGAGGCAGGAAGACAGAATGCTTTTAATCCAGACCTTGAGGCTGGAAGATACGAATTTAGCCAGGGCCACACCTTTTGCAAGGAGCCTATATAAGGACAGTGGAAGAAGGAAGGGGTTGTTTATTCCTGCTCTGCCTACTTGTCCTCACCTTGCCAGCACAACCATTTCTTCACTGGTATTGGAACCCACTTATTTGGGATTTCAGCACATATAGAGTCCAGTTAAGACACCCAGCCTCATGGGACTGAGCACCTACTACATTCTTGGACTTTCCATTCACAGCTAGCTATTGTTGGACTGCAGCCTGTAAATCATTCTAATTTATCTATATCTATATCTATATCTATCTATCTATATATATATGTACACACACACACACATATATATATATATTCATGCCATAACTTCTGTGACTCTAGAGAACCCTGACTAATACACTACTGTTGAAATGTTATATATCTTAGCTCAGTGTGTAAAACTCATAAGATATTTAAAGGGCTAATTCCTTTTATATTAATGGGATAGCTGGGTTGCTCCTCTGTTCCTTGTTGAATAACCCAGTGTTATCCAAGGGTGGCAAAGCAGTGAGTTCTGGTTCCACACTCTCTGACCACAGCACTAGGTAGAACAGTAGGCATGAGGGACATTTCATTTAGATCAGGCAAAGTCATTTTACTTTTCCTTGGTCTGTTTGGAAGATGTTGATGTCCGTGGCAACAAGAAGAGCAGCTATGTGCATTTCTTTCTTTTCTATCTCTGTGACAGAACACCATGACCAAGACAACTTATAAAACAAACAGTTGAATTGGGCTTACAGTCCATGGTGGCAGAAACAGCCAAGAGCTTGCACCTCAAACCACAAGCAGGAGGCAGGGAGCACACGGAAACCTCAAAACCCTTCCCCAATGAACACAGACCTTGAGAGACCAGCTCTCACAATCTGCTTCGGAGTAATAAAAGGAATGCCTCAGAGCAGCGAAGGGATAAGAAAAGATTTAATGTGAGATAATTAAGAATAAACCTCAGTTTAACTGACAAGTAAAATAAGGGAACATGCACACATGCCTTCTGATGGTGACTTTCTCTTTTGCTTCTTAAAAATGGTCTCTGACTCTGTCTCCATTCGCTACATATCTCCACACTGCTGCATTCCATACATAGAGCTACTTATCTTACTTTGCATACATATGGCCATACATCTCTGTACACAGTTACATCTAATCTCACATCTTTACATCTTTCTTTCACATACATTCTCTTCTACATTTCCTTTTATACAGTTTTATCTTTCTTGCCTTCACAGTTACAAATCTTTATACAGCCATAGCTATTCACCTCACATACATAGCTCTCTCATCATATAACACTTTACATTATTCTTACACATTCTCATACAGCTCTTTGCATAGTTACCATGTGTAGCAACAGCTCTTTCACATAGCTTTATCTCTCTCACACACATACTCTTACAATACTTCTATATCCTTCACTCATTCTTTGCTCATTCATTTTCTCATTCATGCTTATTTATCTCATTTACATAGCTCTCTCACCATATAACATTTCACATTGATCTTACACATTCTCATAAGCTTTTTGCATAGTTTCTGTATGTAGCAACAGCTCTTTCACACAGCTTTGTCTCTCACATACATTTGTTTTCTGTATTATTCCATCACTCTTTGCCCAGTCATTCTCTTGCACTTCTCTGACCCTCTCTTTAGTTGTTATCATTGTTTTCTTCTCTCATTCAGCACACACACACTCACACTCTGCATGGCTTCGTCCCTACATTGCTGCTGCTCTTACACACTCTCATTCATAAATACTCATTCCTACGTCTTGTAGTCTGAAGTTTCTGGCCTAGCCTAGCCCTGAGGTCTGGACCTGCACTCCTGCAGCCCCTTATAAAATAATTACTCAGAGGCTTACATTAATTACAAACTGTTTGGCCTATAGATCAGGTTCATTACTAACTAGCTCTTACAACTCACTTCAACCCATTTTTATCAATCTGTGTATTGCCATGTGGTTCTGTAGCTTTACCTATGTTCTATTACATCTTGCCTTCTCAGCACCAGCCTGCAGTGCAGCATCTCCTGACTCCACCTTTCTTCTCCTTTATCTCTGCTTGCGTTTCCCCTCCTGCCTCTAAGCTGCCTTGCCATAGGCCAAAACATCTTCTTTATTAACAAATGGTAACGAAGTATATTCACAGCATACAGAAAGACATCCCATATCACCTTCTCTCTTACCTCCTACATTGCTGCTGCTCTGCATCCTCAACCAAACTCTGAACAATTATATGTTAAGTTTTCAAGGCCCAACTCATTCTCATAACGCATGAAGTCATACAGTTTTTTTCAGGCTAGTAAGATCACAAAGATTGACCATTGCAAATGCTTGGTCTTGAAGGTAACTTTTTCCCAGACAAAGAATGATATTGAATTTCAGTACTTAAATATAATAATAGCAGGTTGAACCCTGAGTGGTCAGGCTACATGCAGAAAGTCAACTATTCCAAGGGGTTATGTCTCAAAATAGACTGGCCTTGATTTAGCAATAAACAACTTCTGGGAATTAGTCTTCATGTATATTCTATAGGAGAAGCTTAGGCTGAATTTGTCCTGAAGTTTAAAATTAGTTGTCTTTGAGACTAAAAATACTGTTACATTTCTGTGTCGGTAAAAAGAATATTTTGGTATTATTTCTATATGTCACACTTTGACTATTTACAACTGTAAATGTGCCCAAACATGTAAAACACACTACCAGTGGGCTGTGGAAAGAACCCCACTGTTCAGGAGGCATAGTAGTGATATATGAGAAAGTTACAGATAAAAAACAATCAGTATTCACAGCTTGTCACCCCCACAAGTTGGGGTTCCCTCCATGGATTTTGCATAGTGGGGTCACTCCAGGGATTTTGTTTAGTGGAACTCCTTCACAGATTTTCCTAGTAGGGTTTCCCAACACAGAGTTACTCATCTGGTAGGACAACCTGTAAAATACTGGTTGTCATCTGCTGTCTGCCCATGGCCCTCAGCATTCAGTGACACACCTCCTCCAACAAGGCATGCACCCCAATTTTTCCTAAACAGTTTCAACAACTGGAAACCAAGTATTCAAACATATGAGCTATTGTGTGTGTGTGTGAGTGTGTGTGTATGTGTGTGTATATGTGTGTGTATGTGTGTGTATATGTGTGTATGTGTGTATATGTGTGTACGTGTGTATATGTGTGTATGTGTATGTATATGTGTGTGTATGTGTGTGTATGTGTGTTTATGTGTGTGTGTATGTGTCGTAGATGTGTATGTGTGTGTATATATGTGTGTGTAGGTATGTATGTGTGTATGTGTGTGTATGTGTGTGTGTGTATGTGTGTTTATGTGTGTGTGTATCTGTGTGTATGTGTGTGTAGGTATGTATGTGTGTGTATGTGTGTATGTGTATATGTGTGTGTATGTGTGTGTAGGTGTGTATGTGTGTGTAGGTGTGTGTGTGTGTGTATATATGTGTGTAGATATGTATGTGTGTATGTTTGTGTGTGTATGTGTGTATGTGTGTGTGTATGTGTGTTTATGTGTGTGTGTATCTGTGTGTATGTGTGTGTAGGTATGTATGTGTGTGTATGTGTGTATGTGTATATGTGTGTGTGTATGTGTGTGTGTGTGGTATTCTCATTCAAGCCACTCCACCATGTATTAAAGATGACAGACACCCTGTCAGTTTGATTCTTCTCTTCTATTTCTATCAGGATGAATGAATTTTAAAATTACTTTCTTAAAAAGTGGATGGAGCCGAAAACAATTATTCTGAGTGTAGCAGCCAGAGCAAGGAAGACACATGCCCTGTTTTCTCTCATATGTGGATCTTCAGGTAAGTGTGCTTCATTTGGAAGCCCCAGAGGTCAGGAACAGGGTGGAGGAGTGAGATGGCTATCAAGGGGGACAGAATGCGCTGCTGTAAAGGATTAAAAGGGAAGAGTGGAATAGGAAGGGTTAAACTGGGGGGTGGAGCTTAGGGTAAAGGATGGACTATGGGGAGGAATAAATAACATTAAAAAAGAAAAAAATTCAAATTTTAAAATTAATATTAAGTTAGTACACAAAATTATGGGTTTCACTATGGCATTTTCACACACACACACACACACACACACAAAATTATAGTTTGTTCTTATTTATCTCCTTTCTACAATGTCCTCCTCTATCCATCCTGCCCCCATATCATTTCTCCCTTTCTCCTCCTATGAATCCCACTAACTTATTTTTTTATTCTGCTGTTACTAAGTAAAGCATCACTGCCTGCTGCTCAAGAACTCCATTTACGTATTTGGCAGCAGGGCCTCTTGAAAGAGCCACACAGTTTTTGCAGCAGCTAAGGCGGAGTCAGGAAGCCTCCCTTATGGAGCCATGCCTCTGCTTGCTGCCAGAAAACAGAGCTGACCCAAGAAACACTGCTATCAAGTGCCATCTTGTACTCTGTTCCCCATTTGTCTGTATTAACAGAAACCTTAAAACCATCATCTGTAACTTGTGCTTACATCGGAGCTCCCGTGAGACCTCAGGAACTGGCCTTGTTTCAGCTCAGGCTGCATGCAGAAAACCTGCCATTTTGTAACTTAAGCCTGAACACCACTCTGTACCATGGCCACTTGAAAGACACAGCTAGGAAGCTGTTTGTGGCTTCGTTTGTATGTTCTAAGACCTTTTTAAAGCTTTCTCAGGCTGTATGTGGGTTATGTGCCCCACATTGGAACTCCCGTTTATAGTCAGAAGTTTCTGGCTTAGTCTGTGCTCTGGAGGAATCTTCCCACCTGTGGTCACACAGCTGCTTGTAAAACAATTACACAAAAGCTTATATTAATTACAAACTGTTTGGCCCATGGCTGAGGCTTGTTATCAACTAGCTCTTACAACTTAACTCAACCCAATTTTGTTAATTTATGTCTTGCCATGTGGCTCACAGCTTTACTTGTGTTCCTTTACATCTTGCTCTCTTGGGCATTAGCTTGCAGCACCTGTCTGACTCTGTCTCCTTTCCTTTTATCTATGCTTGGAATTCCTGCCTATAAGCTGCTTCAACACGGGCCAAGATAATTCCAAGATAATCCAGTGGCAATTCACAGTATACAGCAAGACTTCTCACATCAATCCCCAGCCTTGGATTGCATCAGGGACTTGACTTCTCATTTTATGTTTTCCTCCCAGGGCTGTACAAACCCTCTTAATTAAAGGAAGTCATCCCTACCTTTAATGCCCTGGCGTAGGTTACAGGATATGGAAGTTATCTATACATTAGAACTATGTTATTTTAAAATTATGTCAACTTGTCTGTAAAAGAAAATTACATTCTTCAGAAAGAAAAATATAAGAAGAGAAATGCATTTTTTCTTTAAAAATAGAACTAAACTTATGAACAAAATACTGGTTGGCTACATTTTGAAAGTTCAAGAAGTCTGTGATCTAAGTGAATTTTCTTTGACTTAGCTAATTGCCACCCAGCTACCAACACCTACGAAAATTAGAGATTTCTCAGTACTGAATATTCCTGTTCACTTCTTTGTTGTTGCATACAATAGATTCCTTGCTTACTATACTATACTGTAGCTAGCACTTAGAAAATATTTTTAATTATTATTTATTCTTATATATTTCATTAAACTTCATCATTATCGTCATTAGGACTTTTTGAGAAAGGGTCACATGTAGCCCACACATGTAGCCCAGACTGGCCTTGAATTTACTGTTACCTTAGGATGACTTAAACTCATGCCTCCAAAGAAAGAGAGATCAGAAGCTAACCTAAGCCATTTTAGCCCCCATCTCTGAATTCCGTTTCAGCTCGGTTCCCGTCTGCTCCTCAGAGTGTCCTAGTCTGCCTCGCTGAGCGAAAGCCGAGACAGTTACCAGCAAAGGACTCCAAGAACATGGACATTCATCGTCCTACGACCTCAAATCCCAGACTACAAAAAAACCAGCAGACACCTCCGCCCCTGTGCCAGCCGGAAGTAGCTTTATAGACATCACGGCGACCCGGTTCACTCCCCCTTCCCACGAAACCTGTTTTGTTTTGTTTTTGTTTATAATCAACAAAAGGGTGAAATGTTAGCGTGTTCCAGACACCCCTCTAGTTTGCCCCCAGGCGTGGCCTTGTCCCGGCATGACCACGCCCCCACCCAGAGCGCGCTGCGTGCCCCGGCACGCCCCTAGGCGTGGCCGTAAGCTCATCTGCTCCCTTAAAAAGGAATAACACCTGACATTGGGTCCTTTTTGTCTGCTCTCTCCTCTTTCTTTCTTTCTCTCTTTCTCTCTTTCTTTCCTCTCCCCTCTTCCAGATATTGGAACCCCTTAAATAAAACTCTATATGGCACCTGGCAGCGAATGCTTTGTGTCTCTCCCACACGCAAAATACTAACATATAAGCCACCATGTGGTTGCTGGGAATTGAACTCAGGACCTCTGGAAGAGCAGTCGATCCTCTTAATCTCTGAGCCATTTCTCCAGCCCTAGTCTTCTTTCCTTAATTAATAACTTTATGTTTAAAAAAACCAAACCACCAACCAAGACAATTATTATTTTAGTGATGAGAGATAATGAATGTGTTACATATTCAGTGAATACTTGTGTTGTCATTGTTGTGCTGGGGACTGAGCCCCAAGACCAGTGCAAATTAAGCATGTGTTTTACCATTGAACTACAGCCCCATCCCACGCTTACCAAAATGATATTAGGTAATAGATTTCTGAGACTTTGTTTAAAGGTGAATTGTGATAAACCTACACATAAAAAGTGTAAACCAGGCTTATTCTACCATAGCAGATTAAAAAGATAAAAAAATAATTCTTGACACTTTGGCCCTCTGAATGCAGCAGGGTTGGCAGCAGGGTGTGAGATAATTGCTTGGTTATGGACAACCCCGATTTCCAATGCAAACTAAGCTAAAAAGGCCGGGTACACTGTAGGGCGCGGTTGGCTCTTGTGCAACTTGCTGGAACATTGCATCATGTTCCCCAGCTATTGCACCTGCGCCGCTGAGTAGTGACCTATCCGATGTGATCCCTGATTATGCTAATTTGGCACTCCTTACCACCTATCACCAGCTATATGCTAATGAGGCATTACTTTGGACCTATCACCAGCTATATGCTAATGAGCCATTACTTTGGGTGCCAATCACATGGCTACACGCGTCCCAGTTTCCCTATATAAGCAGGCTGCATTTCAGGCACGGGGTCTTTCTTCCACCATTCTACCTCAACTGAGCTGTACTCCAATAAAGTGTGATCCGAGAAGAATCATGCATGTGGTGACTCGTCATTCTGCAGGCCAGAAAGCGGCTCACCGCAGTACACGATGGACTCATTGTAAGCCTCCTCCATACCTACGGCCAAGAATAGGCAGCCATTTCTGCACATGTATACCTCTAGGTTTTTCTTTTTCAGCCCAGCCTTCTCTCTTGCCACCTCTGCCCCCTCCAGAAGGACCCCCCTTCCCCTAGCTTGCCTCTCTTCCCCCATTCTCCCTCCCAAGCTCTACCTAGGCCTGAAGGCAGATGAGCCCACTCACATTTGAGTGTCATCTCAATGTGTCAGCTGACACCCTTGCAGTGGTCATCACGGTCTGTTTCCCCGTGACTTCCTAGGCTCTGGTTTCTGTCTGTCAGCTCAGGCAGCTGGCTGACTGGGCTCCTTTCTCCTTGCAGGGGCATAAGGCACATTTAGGACAGACTGCCAACACTCCTGCCCTACTGCAGTCCCCACCCCCTCCCCCATGTGCGCACTTACTCAGGGATCTAGGGAACTGTCCTCCATCCTTTCTGAGTCACTCCCCTGTGCCTGAAATATTTCAGAGATGGATGACTCACGGTGGATTGGCCACATTCAGAGATGTTTGAAGCCAGGAGGGAGGGGACATCGGGGACTAGACACTTTAACAGCAGGACCTGAGCTCTTAGGAAGTTGCCCTCCATGAGTTCCTTGCCTCTAGGCTAGTCTATGCAGCATGACTGGGAGATGTGGATGCTGCTGAGGATGGTGGCGTGGCCAGCAAGCTTCTCTGGTACCACTCTGCCCACTGCCTGCCTGATGACTATCATGGGCTGAATGTGTGTGAGCCCTCTCCCAAGTTATAATTTGAACATGCTTCCCACTGTGATGGCATTGAAGCTGGGGACTTTGGGAAGCAATTAGGTGTAAGTGATAGCATGTGGCTCCTCATGGGATCATGTTTTTGATGGAAGAACAAGACAAATATGTGGGAATGTAGTCTAGTGGTAAGTGCTTGTCTAACATGCACAGGGCCCTCAATCCCTAGTAACACACACACATACACACACACACACACACACACACACACACACAGAGGCATGGAAACATGCATGGACGCACACATACACAAAGGCAGAGATTTCTCTCTGACTGTATGTATCAAGAAAAGACCACATGAACCCACAGTGAGAAGGTAGCTAGTTATCTTTAAGTTAGGACAAGTGCATTTAGCAAGGACCAAATCTTCCGTCAGCTTCATGACAGACTTTCTAGCAGCTTTCTGAGCAAGAGTCTCTGGCACTTTGCTATAGCGAAGACTGGGGCCATTTCACATAGCAGAGCATGTTGGGGGCGTCTGCCCCTCTGTGTTTTCAAACAGTAGATAGCTTCTAAAGTACAGATTCTTGTTCCATATGCCCAGGATTTTAATTTTTCTCACAGATTCAGTAACATATATATGTTTGTATGTTAGTATTTGTATAATGAATCATATTTCTTTATTAAAAGGTAAAGTTACAGCAGAAATGCACATTATTTGATTTGGAAAGAACCTTAGGGTAAAAATATCTTTTCTGTAGTCTCAGATGACTTTAAATTGATCTCCTATAGCATGACCTACTTTTACATTCTCTCTCCTCCATATTATTAAATTTTAAAGAAATGAATCTAAAATATATTCATTGAGCCCTGGACAATTCAGAATCTTGTTTAGGTGTATGACCGCCACCCCCCCTAAAATACAAGTCTCATGTCACTCATATTGGCCTTGAACTTTCTTGTGTTGGGGATGACTTGCCACTGATGATCCTTCTTTCTCCATCTGACTGCTGGGATGATAGGAAGGCACCACATGGTTATATAGAAACAGGGACTGGACCCAGGGCTTCATGAATACCAACTGAGCTATGTCCTAGTGTCTATTTTTCATACTGTGTATCTTTTATAACACTGGCATTTTGAATAAATAACACATCTATAATTATTTGAACTTTTATGTTGATACCATTGCAGTGGGTCTGGTTTCTGTCTGTCAGCTCAGGCAGCTGGCTGGGGAGTTACCAGGGAAGGCTGTGTGGGTGGTAAGGTCCTTGCTGGACCTTGCACATCTCAGCAAGTCATGCTACTTACTTCTCATATGAAACCCAGCTTGATGGTGGGAGGGTTTGGAGTACAGTGTTTCCCTTGGGGTTCTGGTTTTTGTGCTGTGGAAAAAGTTTATTTCATGTTTCTTTCTTTGCAGAGAACTTTGATTTTGCTTTCCTGGTGATTCACTTATTGATTTCTTATTTTGAAATTCCTTATTCATATTCTCAGAAACCTAGGAGTTAGCCTTTGGTCATTAATTCTCTGTGGCCCCTAATGAGTCCTTTCCCCTCCAGAGGACATAATTCTTTCTTTTGTTTCCTCCCCAGCTCAGACAAATTTTTTTTTATTTTTTTCTCTCTCATAAGGATTGTTGTTTCTTTCCTGTCTTTATGCATACAAATTAAATATTGAGGTGTCGGTCTGTGTTCTCAGTAGTTTGTAGTCTCTCCCCGTCTTTGACAGAGTTTGGCCCTACTGCCCAGCCTGGTCTTGAACTTGTGTTCCTCTTGCTTCTGCTTCCCAATAGCTAGGATTGCAGGTGGATGCTAGCATGTCTATTAGTGGTTTTTATTTCTTTTCTCATCATCTATTTCCACTCTTATTTTTTCCCTTTTACTTGAGAAATATCTTAGAATGGTCCAAACATCATCAATTTAGCGTGCATGTGTGTGTGTGTGTGTGTGTGTGTGTGTATGTGTGTGTGTGTGTGAGTGTGTGTGTGTGTGTGTGTGTCTACCCCATGCATACCTTGTGTCTATAGAAGTCAGATGAGGGCATCAGATTCCATGAAACTGGAATTACGGATGATTGTGAGCAACTGTGCCAGTCAGTGCCGGGACCTGATCGCAGGTCCTCTGCTGGAGCAACAGTACTCTTAACCCAGGAGAATTTCCTTAGCCCCTCCTTTTTAACCCTTGTCTGCACAACTGTCACAGCATTCCTTCCTGTCCTCATCTTTTCCAGTCTTTCTAGGTCTCAGTCAGACTTGCTTCTAGCATAGATAACTAACTGTCTTAGCCCCTTGTCCCATTGGGCAAGCGCAGGCAGGGTACAAGAGGCTCCTCCTTCCTTTGCTGGCTGGGTTGAATTAATCAGAGATAAACACGTGAAAGGAAGAGGTATCATCTCTTTAGAACACAAGAGTTAGCCAGGAGAATTTCAGGTATTGTTGTTTTATGCAATTCATTCAAAACATAGATACCGCAGAACTGGATTATACAGATACGGGGCTCATCTAATGTAACACTGTGCGGTGCTTAAAGTAGATGGAGCATCTCTATCTCCTCAAACGTCTTAGTTTGTTGGAATCATTTTCAGTCATTTCTTGCTGCTTTTAAATCATCATCACCTATAGTTACCTGCCCCTCTCTGCACAGTAGAGCTTCTAGTCCTGTCTAAGTGTCACTTAGCACCACCACTTAACCCCCCCTCTGTGTCTCATCTTCTATAGCTCCTAGGCTAGCCTCATCTTCCATGAGGTCAGCTTTTTCAGATGCTGTGTGAGGCTGTATAGTATTTGTTTTTTTTGTGCCTGGCTTATTTCACTTAATAGTCTCTAGTTCTATCCATGTTAACACAAAGAACAGGATTTCCTTCTTGCTTTATGAACAAACAGTGTAGAGAGCTGCCTGCTGCTGCACCCTAAAGATGGTGCTGATTTCTGGCCTCCACCCACACCCCTGTGGGTGAGTGCTCTCTTTTGATAAACAACTCCTTATTTGGCTTGAGCCTGGAGCATGGTTTGCTGTTGCGTATGTGGACCTATGAGCTGTGTCCACGTGGCTTATTGGGATTGGATGCCCTGAGAGTTTCTAATCAGTGGGCGGGGTTTCCCGGGGGAGGAGAAGAAGACAGAGAAGAACAAAGAGAGAACAATTGTAAAGGTCCCGAATAAACTTTACAAGAAAGAAGATCCTGGGTGTTGTGCTTTCCTTGCTGGCAAGGTTGCGTACGACAAGTGGTGGCCCGTACGGGAAACAACTCCTGCGAGCTTCAGGCATCAGAACTTTCTGCAGTAGGGGGGTCGACCGGTAAGTCCCAGGTAAATTGGGATCCGCAGTCAAAGCGGGCAGCTCTGACCTGTAGATAAGGCGGAGAAGAGGGAGCTCACTGACGAGTGGGTGTAACCTCTTATAGCCGTGGACGCATGGCAACCTTGATCTTAAAGTGAAAGTAACAGCAGTTGCAAACTTGAGCTCAAAGTGAAAGTAAAAGCATTAGCAAAGCTGGGGCTGTTTGGTAAGGGCTCCGAGAAGATTTTTAAGGTAGGAATTAAAGGTTATACAAGGATAGGGTCTTCAACCTCACATCCAATTTTTTTTGGCTCTTAAGGAGCTGCTTCATTAAGGTTTTTCTGAGTCTGCTCTGCTTGCTAGCAGTGGGAGAGATTCGTGGGTTCCTACACCATATTGAAAAGTAGCCAAGAGGGGCGGAGTCAGCATTTAAAGTGATAGCAACATTTTAAAAGCTCTTTGAGTTGAAAAATGATTTAGGATTCTCAATAAAACAGATTTAGACTCTCAAAACCTCTAAATGAGGAAGGAAATAAAGATAAAAAAGCCACGTAAAGATGGCAGATAAACAGAGAGTCTGGATTCTGGTTATTGCATTTTCTTGTAATTTTTTAACTTTTAATGAGCTAACTGCAGAGAGACAACTGATTACTAAGGCTGCTAAGTTAAACAAATGCATATACTTTAAAGATATCCTGACTTTCAAATCTGTTTATTAGAATATGTTACTTGGGAAAAGAGTTTCTGCTTTTGTCTCCACGGAAGATCAAAACCTGTGGATTGGTTCTAGGCAGGTGTGGTTCCATTTGCCAAGGCCACCTGAAGCTGATAACAGGCCGCCTTGGAGGTGCTGGGAGGAGAGATCGGAGTGGGCAGGCAGTGAAGAAGGACAGAGTGAAGGGGGAGAGTTGTACCCTAACCTTGCTGATATAGAAACTCCTGAGTCTACAGACTCAGAGGAAGAGCTGTTGGGAGATATTAATTGGATTAGAGGATATCTTAGGATTGCAAATTATGAATTGAAACCCCTTTATGACATTCTGAAAGGAGAGTCGGATTTAGACTCCATGCGAGTGATGACAGTGGAAGCCAGAAAAGCACTGCAGGTAGTTGAGCAGAGGTTGCAGGATGCCTGCCTAAATAGGATAGAGGAAGGAAAAGATTTTGCCCTGTGCCTTTTACCTACATTCAGACAACCCACAGGGGTATTATGGCAATCAGGTCCACTGTTGTGGATACACCCAAAGGTATCGCCTAGTAAAAGTATAGAACATTACCCTATAGCAGTAGCTGATTTAGCTCACAATGGCATCCAACAATCCATTCAGTATTTTGGGCATGCACCAGCTATAATAATTGTGCCATACACAGCAGCACAGGTTAATACCCTGTGTGCTGTTGTTGATGATTGGGCGATTTTTTGCTGTACCTTTGCTGGAAAAATGGATAATCATTACCCACAACATCCTCTGACATTTTTTAAGGAGCACCCCATAATTTTTCTGAAGGTCATCGTCGCAGAGCCGGTGGTGGGAGCTGTCAATGTATTCACTGATGGCTCGAAAATAGGAGTAGGTGCCCATATGGTGCAAGGCAAACAACCAGTTCAACATCAATTTACTCCTGGTACTCCTCAGGTAGTAGAACTTCAAATAGTATATGAGGTGTTTAAAGAATACCATTTTGCCTTTAACTTGATATCTGACTCAGCCTATGTGGTTAATGCTTTAAAGGTGCTTGAAGTGACAGGACCAATAAAATCATCCAGTACGGTTGCTGTCCTATTTAACCACTTGCAAGACTTGATTTTGCAGTGTAAGGAGAGATTTTTTTCCTCAACATATCCATGCTTATACTGGCCTTCCCGGTCCACTCAGTGAAGGCAATGCCAAAGTGGATATGTGCACTAGACAGGACTGGGTATTCTTTACCTCTCCTGTAGTCAAAGCTCAAGAATTTCACCAACTATATCATGTGAATGCAAAGATCTTACAACAAAAGTTTCAGATATCCAGAGCTGGGGCACGTCAAATAGTTTTGGATTGTGCTCAATATGTAGTGTATCACCACTTACCTTCCCTAGGTGTTAATCCCAGAGGGATCTTGCCATTAAAAGTATAGCAAATGGATGTTACTCACATTTCTGAATTTGGCTCTTTGAAGTATGTACATGTTTCTGTGGACACATGCTCTGGTATTTTGCATGCCACTGCCATGTCGGGAGAGAAAGGACGCAATGTCATTGTGCACTGCCTAGAGGCCCGGGCAGCTTGGAGAAAGCCCCTGCAGGTAAAAACTGACAATGGCCCTGCTTATACTGGAACGAAGTTTACTGCATTCTGCAGACAAATGGATGTACAAGTAACTCATGGATTGCCTTACAGTCCACAGGGACAAGACATAGTGGAACATGCTCATCGCATGCTGAAGGAATGCTTACAAAAACAAAAAGGGGGAATAGGCCACAGCTGCACCCTCAAAGAAAGACTATCTATAGCTCTGTTTACCCTTAATTTTTAAAATTTGGATGTTGATGGTCACTCCGTGGCAGATAGACATCTGATTCTCACCCCTAGCCACAGAGGCATGGTGAAATGGAAGGATATTTTCATGGGCCACTGGCATGGTCCTGATCCAGTGCTTATATGGGTGAGAGGTTCTGTTTGTGTCTTTCCTCAGGACCAGCAAGATCCAGTGTGGGTACCAGAACGGCTAACCAGGAAGGTCTGAAATGACAAGTATGATGCTGACTTTGAGGGTGAGGATTGGCCCTGGAATGGGTACCTGTCCCAATACAAAGCCCTAATGCCATGAGCTTGTTTAGAGCTAGGAGAGATTTTGGTATTACTGTAGCTGTTGTTACAGCCATTTCTCTAGCTGCAATTGGGGCCACCACGGCCGCCATTGCTATGAGTCACACTGTCCAGACGGCTCAAACACTTAATAATTTGTCTGCCAGTGTAGCCCATGCCTTAGACATTCAAAGAGGCATTTCTGCCCAGCTTAAAGGTGGGCTGATGTTGATTAACCAAAGCATTGACCTGGTGCAAGAGGAGGTTGATGTCCTCTGGCAGATAGCTCAGTTGGGATGCGAATGGAAGTATCAGGCCCTATGTATGACTTCTATTCAGTATGAAAATTTTTCCTATGCTGCAAATTTGTCTAAAGTTGTGTCAAGTTATTTTATAGGAAATTGGTCAGGTGAATTCGAAGCGACCATGGAGAAGTTGAGAGTTGCAATAGTTGCTGTGAATTCAACTCGAGTGGCCCCTGGAGTTGCTGAAGGACTGATGAGATGGATGTCCACTGCCTTCAATCATCTGAAGGAACAGGCGGGAATGGGTGCTCTGGCTGGCTTGATGGTGCTGATAATTCTGATTTGCCTGTGGTGCATCTGCAAAATGAGGTTCACACAACAGGAGCATGGCCATGATTGTTCAAGCCTTCACCGCCATTGAGGCGGGACAGCCCCACATGTTTGGCTTGCTGCCTTGAAAGAGTAATGTTTGGCATGGGTTGCGAGGCTAAGCACTGCACATGGTTTTGCCTAGATAAGGCTTCATGAAGAGCATACCTAATTGCATACAGGTTGGCACCCACTATCCTGTCCTCATAAAAACGGATGCCGGACAGGTCTGTCCCTGTCTGGGTGGATGACACCTGGATTAGGGATAGCACAAGTCTTCTTGCACAATGGGGATTAGGCCTCTGCTCTTGCCCGCTGCTTTTGCTTGATTTTTTAATTTTTAATTATTAAATAAGGGGGAGCTGTAGAGAGCTGCCTGCTGCTGCACCCTAAAGATGGTGCTGATTTCCGGTCTCCACCCACACCCCTGTGGGTGAGTGCTGTCTTTTGATAAACAACTCCTTATTTGGCTTGAGCCTGGAGCATGGTTTGCTGTTGCGTATGTGGACCTATGAGTTGTGCCCACGTGGCTTATTGGGATTGGATGCCCTGAGAGTTTCTAGTCAGTGGGCGGGGTTTCCCGGGGGAGGAGAAGAACAAAGAGAGAACAATTGTAAAGGTCCCGAATAAACTGCTGAAAGAAGATCCTGGGTGTTGTGCTTTCCTTGCTGGCAAGGTTGCGCACGACAAAACAGTATTCTACTTTGCATATGTACACACTTTCTGCCTCTTCATATGTCTGTCTGTCTGTCTCTATGGTGTCTGTATGTCTAAATTTGCATGTGCACATGTTATGCACGTGTGTATGGAGGCTGGAGGTTGATGTTGTCTGTCTTCCTTAATTGTACCCCACTTTATTTTTTGAGACAGGGTCTCTCAGTGAACCTGAAATCCACTGATTTGGCAGGACTGGCTGGCCAACAATTCTCTAGGGTCCATTTGTCTCGAGCTTTCCAGGCCTGGAATTGCAGGTATGCACCCTGTACCCTGTAGCCAGAAGTTTCTGACCTGGCCCACCCCTAAGGTCTGGACCTGCCCACGGCTGCTTAGTCCCAAATAATCACACAAGGGCTTATAATAATCACAAACTATTTGTTTTATGGCTCAGACTCGTTACCAACTAGCTCTTACAACTTAACTCATTTTTATTAATCTATTGTATTGTCACATGGCTCATGGGTTACCTATACTTTCTTTTATATCTTGCTTCTTGGGCAGTTGGATTTCACCTCCCAGACTCCTCCCTCCTTCTCCTTCATCTGTGCTTGGATTTCCTGCCTGCCTCCAAGCTGCCTTGACACAGGCCAAAACAGTTTCTGTATTAACCGATGGTAATACATATATTCACAGCATACAGAGAGATGTTCCACATCAGTACCCAGCTTTTAAAATGGGAATTTTCAGGCTAGAATCCAGGTCCTTATGCTTTCATAGGTCATGATTTATGAACAGAGTCTTCCCCCAGCCCTCCATATTTTCTTTCTACATGCATCAGTTTTTGGTTGCTGGGAGCCACAGAAATATGAAGTAGGAACTCAGCTGGCCCTGACAAGGCTGACCCCTCAGAGCCAGGATGGAGGTAAGGCCAAAACTGAAGAGAATTCTGATGTTAATTGTCTTTGAATGTGTTAGCCATTTCCTGCAGAGGATTTCTCGTGTGTGATTATAGCTTTCCCATTTGTTATTTCCTTGGAATTTATTTCTTAGGAACTTTTAATAGCATGATTGATCTTTTATTGAGCATAATTTCCCCGTACATCTGGGGGCACATGGATAACATTTCCTAGCTGTGTGTGTGTGAAAACAATCACACAGACAAGATCTGTTTTCTCACAAATCAAGTTTTTGTTCTTCCACCCAGAACAGACTCAATGTCTGCCCTCCCTGCAATTGTCTTTACTAGTAAACATCTGGGCAGAGTCAGACAAAGTAATTTATTTGAAACATTTCTCAGACATCCAAGGACAGCTACAGACAGATGACACACTGGTATGTCCTAAGCTCACCACCCGTACTGATAAGAGAACTATCCAGAGCCAACACCCCTAATCTTAGGCCCTTAACTCCCTATACCCACTCACACCTGGATTCATTAACACAGGATCCTAACCTAAAGGTTTATTGTTTATGATATAAGGAAAAAATAATTAACCAACTCTTAGTTGCAGGTGTTAAAACAAACATTTACTCTGAAGTATGAACCACAAGGCCAGAGCAGCTAAAAATAACAGGTCCCATTTCTTGTGCAAAGTAAGCCTTAACAGAAAAGGCCCCCTTCTAGGGAAAGTGCTACAGCAGAACAAAGCTGCAGGCTTTCCTCCATTGTTTACTCAGGTCACCTAGCAACTGAGAACGCTATTCCCTCACAGAGAGAGCACAGGACTTTACTATGCTCATGTTTTGTTTTGTTTTTTGTTTGTTTGCTGATCAATAAAATTTTAACTTTATGCCTAAGCACATTTAGGGCCGTAGTTAGAGCTCATGATTTTCTGTTTTCAGATTGCTTTGTTGCTCTAATCTTTAGTTGACCCTCTCCAGAAAAACCTTGACTAGTTACTCACATCCTACGTCATAAACCAAAGCTGACAGTTACTGCCTGTGAGTAAATCTTATCTCCCCTCTCTGTTTCTGAGGAAGTCAAGCCCTGCATTGCCTTCCCAAAGAATAACTGCCTGCATGAGTATATAAGCCATTGTCTTCACTGTTACAGTTGTCATGCCAATAAAGATGAAGTAAGAAAAGAAGACAAGAGAGTACTGTGATTGGTTATATCCTAGCCTATAGAGAGTACTGTGATTGGTTATATCCTAGCCTATAGAGAGTACTGTGATTGGTTATATCCTAGCCTATAGAGAGTACTGTGATTGGTTATATCCTAGCCTATAGAGAGTACTGTGATTGGTTATATCCTAGCCTATAGAGAGTACTGTGATTGGTTATATCCTAG
>PVIH01006263.1:0-113110 GCA_004025045.1 Sigmodon hispidus | reverse complement strand
GACCTTGAATAAGGATATACAGGGATGAAAAAAAAAATTCAGAGGGAAAGATGAACACAAAGAAAATATAGGTGTAGCAATCTTATTTGTATTTCTTCCCTTGATAAGCCATGCCTATCATTCTTATCCTCTGTATAGTTATTGTTAACTCTTCCACATTTTAAATTCTTTTTACTGTGTTTTTTTTTTTTTTTTTTTGATAAATACAAAATAAAGAAGGAAGAAAAAAAAAAAAGAAAGCAGAAATGTACTTTCTCCTAGTGAACAGCAGAAGCCCAAGGTCAGGAGATCAGCAGGGTTGCCCCTTCTTCCTCATGGCTTGTAGGTGGCTGTAGGCCCATGGTCATCCTGCGTTTGTGTCTTGATTTCCATTTTATAGACTTCAGTCCTATTGCATTAGAGCCCCCCTGTGGGCTTTATTTTAATCAATTACCTGTTTATCTTGTCTTCTCTGAAGTAGCAGGAGTTAGGACTTGGGTATGTCAGTTTTCGGGGTACTGTAATTCAGCCCATCCCAGGGCTCAAGCTTCTGACAGGTTCTTGTTTATTATTATTTTTGTTTTTGGCTTTTGTTGAAAACAGACTTTTTCTCACAGTATAAACTGATTATGCGTTCTCTTCCCTCAGCTCCTCCCTGTTCCCTCCCATTTGAATCTAATCCCTTTCTGCCTCTCCTTAGAAGTAGATAGGCTTCTGGGGGATAATAGTAAAATATAAATAAATAAATAAAACAAACACTAACACATCATTGTTGAACAAATAAATAAATAGATAAACAGAAGAAAAACAGCCTTAGAAAAGGCACAAGAATTAGAGACCCAGTCATTCTCACTCATAGAATCTACAGAAATAAAATTGGAAGACAGAATATATACACAGAGGACCTGGTAGAGGCCCTGTGAGTACATATGAGATTTGATCCTGTTGATTTAGAGGCCCTTATTTCCTTGGGGTCCTCCATCCCCTCTGGCTCTTACACTCTTTCTGTATCCTTTCTTTTTCTCAGGGTTCTCTGAGCCCTGAGGGAAGAGGTTTGATGGAAACATTCCATTTAGAGCTGAATGTTGCAATCTCTCTCTCTCTCTCTCTCTCTCTCTCTCTCTCTCTCTCTCTCTCTCTCTCTCTCTCGTGTGTGTGTGTGTATGTGTGTGTGTGTGTGTGTGTGTGTGTGTGTGTGTGTGTGTGTGTAATGTTTGCCTGCTGTGGGATGGTCTTTCTGTACACTGAATTTATGTTGCTACCATTGCTTAATAAAGAAGTTGCTATGGCCTATGGCAAAGTAGGACCTAGCCAGGCAGAAAACCCAAGAGAGATACAGGGAGGAGAAAGGCAGGGTTAGAGCAGACACTGTGAGCCAAAGCCAGGGGAGAAAGATGGGATGAAACAGGTAATGCCTTGAAGCCACATGGCAAGATACAGATTAATAGAAATGGGTTGTGTTAAATTATAAGAGTTAGCTGGTAATGGGACTGAGCCATAATCCAAACCATTTATAATTAATATAAGCCTCTGAGTAATTTTTTTATAAACAGCTTCAAATAGAGGGTAGGAGAGATTCATCCAGATTGTAGGGCTAGGTGGGACCGAGAAACTTCTGGATACATCTTCCTCTGGGACTCTGTTTCTTTCTATCTGCTGCAGGAGAAAGCTTCTCTGATGGTAGCTGGCTTCTCATTTCTCTGATGCCAGAATTCTGAGTCTACATGTTACCCTCAGACATACTTCTTCCCTATTATAGGTATGAATTAATTTCTTCCACACATGTATGTTGGTTTAATAAAATGATGATTGGTCATTAGCCAGTTAGGAAGTATAGGTGAGGTGACCAAACAGGGAGAGTTCTAAAAGAGGAAAGGCAGAGAGCAGATGCCAGTCAGATGTAGAGGAAGCAAGATGAGAATGCTGCAGTGAGCAAAGGTACCAAGTCATGTGGCTAAACATAGATAATAAATATGAGTTAACTTAAGTGTAAGAGCTAGATAGCAAAATGCTTGAATTACTGGCCCAGCAATTACTATAATATTAAACCTCTGAGTTAATTGTTTGGGAAGTAGCTGCTTGATATTTGAGAGTTTCTGGCTGGGATAGAAACTTATGACTACAAGGAGGCTGAAGTAGATAAAAAATCACCTGCCTATGCCTCAAAGGTGGACCTTTCTGATGAACCCAGGGACTTCTCTCCAGAACCCACACCATTTCCCTGTGCTGACTTGCTACTGGGACTCAGTGGACTGTCCTCTACCGCTAGTATCTACCGCTCAGGATACCATGCTTGGAATCTCAGATGGAACATGAGCTCATAGATTCTCTGTGCTCAGGGTCAGGCCTGAGCTTTCAACATTTGTGAGCAAGTTTATGACAAGGATACATGTTAGGGTGCCAATGCTCCCCTGCATCTGACTGTGTGGGTGCTGTGAGGGATGCCTTTGTGCAGATTCTGTTCTCAAGGACAGGGCTGCCTATACTCAGATCTCTGCTTACCCTACCAAAGAACCCTACTTTGTTCTTCTGCAAAGACTATGTCTATCTAGAGGAGTAAAGAGAGACAGACCCTCCATCATCTGAGGGGTAAACTTAGGTGATAGTGATTCAAAGTAGTGTTCATGTTCAAACTAAACAAATACTAAAGGGACTGTATCCGAAGAATATGGATTTTGAAATCTGGTACATTGGCATTTGCTCATAAGTGCTGTTCTCCTGAGTGATTTTTCAAAACTCATGGGCATAAGTGCATAAAGGTATGCCTACCCAGAGGGTACAGAGGCAAGAGATCACAATCAGTGTCTCCTTTGATTATTGCATACCTAGTTCCTTGAGACATAGTCTCTCACAGACCGGCTGGCCCGTGAGCCCATGGGATCTGCCCATCCTCTGCCCCACTGCTCCCTAGCTGCTGGTCTATGGACATGAGCCATCATGCCTTGGATTTTATGTGTGTTCTAATTTCACTTCTGTTTCTGTGCTAAAATATCTGAACAAAAAGCAAACTGGGAAAAGAAAGGTTTATTTGACTTAGCCATTCCATGCTACAGTTCATTATCTTGGGTGAGTCAAGGCAGCAGCTTAACATATCACATGCAAGGTCAAGGGCAGAAAGGGAATGATTGTCCATATAGCCCCTCACATGCTCTCAGCTGGCTTTCTCCTCTCTCATATAATTCAAGACAGTCCCCTACATCTATGCCCACAGGCCAACCTCATCTAGACAGTTCCTCTTAAAGACTATCCTCCCAGGTGGTTGTAGATTGTACCAAGTTGACAGTTAAAAACAATCAGTACAACCTGGGATCTGGGTATCTAAACTCAGATTCCTGCACTTACAAGGCCAGCACTTTACCCACAATGCCATCTCCCATACCCTTGAGTAATTTATAGGACACAATTGTTCCATCTGGAAAAGAAACCAAATGTCATGTGCTAGCTCTTTACAGGGCAATCACAAGATTACAGATTATATACAGAAGGCTTCTCAGTATACAGTTTTGTTTTATAGTAAAAGTAGGCTAGGGTACACGGTAGTAGAAGGCTCCTCACTCGAATAGAAGAGCCACCATCTCAAGCACTGACTTAATAAATGGAAGGTTTATCTTGGCTCACAGTTCTTAGAAATACAGTCCACCATAGTGGGGAAAGCATGGTGGCAGGCGTGGGAGGCAGTTGGCCATATTGTGTTCACCGCCGAGAAGCAGAAAGGATGGATAATGACATATGCCTTCTTTCTACTTTTCACTTAACTTGTTGGGTGACACTGCCCACATGTAGGGTGGGTTTTCCTTCTTCAGTTAAACCTTTCTATAAACATCCTCATATATATCTCCAAAGGTGTTTCCATGGCGATTCTCAATCCACCCAAGTTGAAAATGAAGGTTAGCCATTAGATCTATTATGCAGTCATTCTATTTCATTTTTGAGGGGCTTCCTTGCTGTTTTCTATAGTGGCTGCATCACCCTCCAGCTGACCAGCTGCATGCCTTTGAGGATTATCTCCTTGCCCACCATGTTTAGAAAGAGCTGAAAGGTACTTGTGACTCTGTTACACATTATTTGTGCAAAGGACAGAGTCTCTCCTGTGTCCCATTGATCATGGCTTAATTTGGCATTTATTGCTCCCTCCTCCTTGTTATTACTTTGTAATTTTCTACAGAGGTCATGGCTAGAGGCATAGGTTATACTTTAAATCCTTAAAAAGAACATGCGAATGCACAAGTTATCCTTTATATGCCTTTATTGGGCTTTTGTCATTTTTTATTACCACTAATGTACTACTTATACCTACAGGCTATTTATCACTGAATTTCTCCAAGATCCTTAGCAATGACAAGTAAGGAATGTCTACAAGATCTAATAGAGAGATGCAGTCCCATAGAGAATCACAAAAATAACATTAATTTGAGGAATTCTTTTAATTTCAGTTAGCAACTGACTTGTAGGTATGCTGGATGTTTCTGACTTCATGATACTAGGGAAAGGACCACGTATGGAAGTTTCCAGCCTAACCCTCTGCTCCTCTGCACCCTCCAGGAAATACTGGACGGCAACAAATGTTATCCTTGGTATTTGTATCCATGTTCCCACAATTGCCTATCTCTTTCACTTTTGAAATGGGGACCTTTTCTAGCTCTTTTGATTCTCAAGTTTGAGAAGGTTCTGGTCTCCTGAGTTTGTGTACTTGGCCTGTGGCACCAGGTACAGATCCTGAAAATAGGATCAGAAATAACAGCTTACGTTCTTTCCTGGTTTGGTAGTCACTAATGCAGGCTCACTGTCCTTACTACTCGGTGTTGTCTGAGAAAATAGCAACAACACTCCAGGTCACCTACTACACTACCTGTGTGCTTAGCACTTGAGGCATGGCAGCCTTCTGTGACAGAAACAAAAGATACTCTGAGGATGAAATGATCGATCACTCCCAAACCCCTGTAACTGTGTTAGTTCCCCTTGGCCATTGCTAAATACCTGACAGAATCAGCTTAGGGGAAGAAGTGCTTTCTTTGGGATCAGGAAGTTAGAATCCATCAAACCAGAGAAAGGCATGGCGTTGGGTGAAGAACACCATGTTGGGAATGAATGGCAATATTTTGTTCTATGGAGCCCAACAGGAAAAAGAAAGCTTAGGCAGGAAGTTAGCCTTAAGGAAGAAGAAACCTTAAAATGCTAGTCCTACATCTGCAGTCCAAGCTCCATGTCTAAAAAGTTTACACAGGGCTGGAGAGATGGCTCAGCCGTTAAAGGCTAGGCTCACAACCCAAAATATAAAAGTTTACACAATGTTGCCCGAACAGCCTCCCCAGCTGAGGACCATGTGTTCAAACATATGAACCTGTGTATGACACTTTACTTCAACCTGTAACACCTCCCAAGGGTGGTCTTGGGTGCTCTAAGGGCCACACTTCTGTCCTTCCAGGAAGAGATGAATGATTAATACCCACTCCCCTTTTTTAACCATTTTTTTATTTTTTATTTTAAAAGGGTTTTTTTCCCATATCTACTACTGCTCCCCCTCCCTTCCCCTTTCCCAGTCCTTCCCAGTTCCTCCCAGTCCTCCCTCAGCCTCCCCACCTCATCCTCTATCTATTCTCCAAGGAGAGCAAGGGGTCCCAAGGTGGGTCAGTTCAGTCTGAGCGTATCCAGTTGAGGTAGGTTCGAGTCCCTCACTCCAGTATTAAGTCTGAGTAAGGTGTTCCTCTGTAGGGAATGGGCTCTGAGTTGTCAGTTCATGTACCAGGAATATACTCTTATCCTACTGCAAGAGGCTCCACAAACTGTCCACGCTGTTTGATTGTTGTCTACCTTTGGAGGCTTTAGTTCCTATCCATGAAGGTTCCTCAGCTATTCTATCTGAGTCAGTGAGCTCCCAGTAGCTCAAGTGAGCGTCTCTGTGGATTTCCTCCTCATTCATAATCCTGATCCCTTTCCTCATATACTTCTCTCTCTCTCTCTCTCTCTCTCTCTCTCTCTCTCTCTCTCTCTCTCTCTCTCTCTCTCTCCAGCTGGACCAGGAGTTCATTCTAACCTTGCCTCAATTTCCTAGTCCTTTGGTGTTAATTGAGACAGTTCAGACATGGCACACAGCAAATGCTATAGGAAACACATGGAATTTATCCTAGGGTACTGTGGGGCAGGCACTCTTAAGTGTGAGAATGAATTATGGCCACAGGGACCAGTGCAGAGAACACTTTCAGGGATTGAGAGTGGACAGTAGCCAGAGACAGTGCTATGTTGAGTACACTCTTGAGGAGTGAAATTGGATGATGACCAAACAGACTGTCATGTAGAACACACTCTCAAGAGATGAGAATGGACAATGGCCATGGAGACCATTGTGCAGAGTGTACTCTTGGGGAGATGGGGGACAAAGGCAGCATCTTCAAGGGATAAGCAGACAATGGCCAAAAGGAACCATTTCTCAATGTTCATATCAGTAAGTTTTATAATATTTTGTATGCATATGTGCCCTTGTGTACACATGTGTGGAGGTCAGAGGTCAACCTCAGGTACTATTCATTTGGAGACGCATGCACTCCTTGTTATTGAGACAGTTTCTCACTGGCCTGGAACTCAGGTTAGGCTAGCTGGCCAGTGACTTCTGCCTGTCTCCATTAACCCAGAGCTGGGATTACATTACACCTGACTCTTTTACCGAGCTATATCCCCAGTCCCTGAACTGTTTCTCCAAGTCCCTAGACAAGCTGCCTTGGGAGTGTTTTGATGTCTAGGTGATTGACAGGCTCATTTTGATTAATTCTTGAGAGAAGTGTAATGATATGTCTTTATTCTCTCCTAGAAAGCCTTTGGCTAGATAGTAATCTTATGATCTTTTGGGCTATTCACAAAAGCATGTCTCTACCCTGGGCCAGAAGTACAAGTCAGATCTCATTCTTTTGCACAATAATCAAAGTCCTTCTGTTACTGTCTGGTTTTCTGGGCTCCTGATTATGAGAAAGGAGTACAGTGTCTTTGAAGCCTGTGACTGACTAGCAGAAGGCAGAGTCTCCCTGTGGTAACCAGGCTGCTCTTGAATTCATGAGTTTGAGCAAGCAGCTCTCCTCAGGTTCTCAGGTAACTGAGACTAAGATGTGAGCCACTCTGTGTGGCTAGAAGACACCTAAAATTTTACACCAAGACTTAAACATAAACTGATGAAATCTGTTTTATACCAAAAGAAAAAAATGTTTTCCAGAATCTACAGTTGTCTGAGGAAAGCTGCCTGGAGCAGAAAAATTCTAGTAGTTACTTCAGATAGCTCTGGAACTATGTTGAAGTCCTGGCAGGAGAGAAGCTATTGTAGCTAGAGACACTGGCTCCTCCCCTCAGCTATCAAACTTTTTCACATGAGTTTAGTAGCTTTGCAAGTCTTAACATTTCAAACTGACTTCCAAAGAAGAAATAGAGAAGGTTCAACTCTCCCCCTATCAAAAGAGGGAACCTGGGAGTCAAGAGCTCTGACAGTCCCCCATCAGTGGGGATCTCACAGCCCACAGCCTCCAAACAGAACAGGCCTGCCACTCAGTCCCAGGGAGGACTTCCTAGTCTCACAGGGAAACCTGTATGTGTTCTGGCTTTGCCTCAAGGCTTCCTGTGAAGTGTTCTGAAGGGTATACTTCCATAGAGAAGAAATAGACTCTTCTCTCCCTATTTGGCAAAACTAAATATAAATCTGTTTCTCTTTACCAATTAATATTGTTTTGAAATACAAAGAAACTAAGGCAGTGCCTGTATGGACCTAAGTGCCATGTAACAGTTTCAGCCAAGACACTATTGCATTTTTCTAGAAGGAGCTTGGGTCAAAGGTGGTTTTTGCTTGGCCTTTGCTCTGTTCCTTTTTTGTCTGTAAATGGGGACTTGGTGGCTATTTTATAAACATGGTGACATGAAATGAAATTTCACATTAGCAGGGCTGTTGTGTTATGGTTTTTTATAGATCATTTTTAACGTGGGTTACTTTACAGGGAGCTGTGCTATCATGTAGCTTGAAAGCACTGAATTTTGGTGGGAGATACTCTCCTCTCATTACAGCAACAGAGATACATGGAGGCTGAATTAATAGCTAACAGAACAGAGGCAAATGCTGTCTTTGCAAAATACGGAGCCATTAAGAGGATCAATCAGTAGGGGGTGGTGTAATCCACCAACACAGGCATTTTCCACACAGTTCTGTTGACGAATATGAATGCAAAATGGGCCAAGATTTTTTTTTCAAGTGCATTAAAGAGAAAAGTATCCCAGCAGGGGCTTAATGAAGGATTTTTTTTCCCTTCGTGTCCCCCCATACTCCATTTGACTTTTTCTTTTTGTAACGGGCTTCATAGTTTGGAAATTATTTTTGAAGTCAGTGTTGTGAATATTTAGTAGGGAAGGGAATGAGGCCAAGGTGTTACCTTGTAATAAAAATCAGATGTAAAACCCTTTCCCACTGCCTATGTAGAAGGTGTAATAGTGTCAGAAGCTGGCATTTTGCTTTTCCTCAATAAGCAGTATTTAATAGTAACAGTTAAATCTTAGGCAAGTCGTAGTGAGATTATAACCTCTATGGTTTGTGACGGGGCTCCTGGTCTCTAGGGTGTAAACTTGAATCTTTTTCAGGCAGCCAAAGATGTTGCCACTGAATTAAACTAAACACGCTAGTGTTGCCCATAACAACAGTTGCTAGGCGACCTTTGCCAGTATGTGGAGGGGTGAGAAGCATTGTGTATCATGGCTCTATTTATCATCATACACCAGCAGTCTTACTGAGAGAAGGGCCTGACATACACATTGGGGTTACCACAGGACAAAAATGTTCTATGCACATTAGAAGAAGAACGTGTGTCAGGACAGCCTGAGAAGTCATGAACAGTCATCACACCTTTGCCTGTGTGGTCTCTAGCTGAAACTTTCGTTGTAATCATATAGCTGTGTGCTGGTACTAGATTTACAGTGTGACCATTCCGACTTTTCCTGGGGAGGCCAGAAGGGAAAGGGAGAAAAGGGAGAGGAATAATGAAGCTGTCATTCCTGTGTCAATAGCAGGGCTGTGGCTCTAGCAACAGGTGAAGTAGCTCCATTCCTGATCAGCATTCACCCCAGACAGGCACTAGTTTAGACACCAGTTAGTCAGATGTGGTGGCACCTACTTGTAATCCCAACACTTGGGAGACTGAGGCAGAATTGCTGTGGGTTGTAAGCCGGCCTGGGATACATATAAAGAACTGGCTTCAGACCATCTTCTGATATAATATAGATTAAAACTTCATGATATGGTTCCCTTTTTGAAGTATGAAGGGTAGACTGTTTATTGTTTTGGATGTGTATGGGTGTGGGGGGGTTACATGTGTGCGAGAGCATGCATTGTGTGTGTTTCCATTTGTATGTGCAGAGATGTGGAGCTGGAGGCAACTCCGGAGTCATTCCTTAGATGTCCACCTTGTTCTTGGAGGCATTGTCTCTCCTTGGTCTGGTACTCACCCCTTAGACTGGGCTGGCCGACCAGCAATCTCCGGGCTGCTCACCCAGCACTGGGGTTATCAATGCATGCCACCACATCCAGACCTTAGGGCTGTTTACTGTTTAAAATATGTGTCCCCACTGTTCATCGAGCTGATTGGCTGAACATCACTGAAACCTAGACAAATCTCTATTTAGAAGAATACCTGCTCACAGCATCCCCTTTCCCTGATGTTCTTTTACTCTAGGCCAGACCGTGCAGCCTCAGTAGCTGGACTGAGATTCACACAATTTAAGAGTTTAGAATGTAGATAGATCGAAACCTGGCCTGACTCCACCACCCCTTTTTTTAAAACAAAAACAAAAACAAAAACAAAAAAACCAAAAAACAAACTAGGCTTGAAAAACAGTTCTCAACAAGCCTTAAATAAACAAACAATTATATAAAGCCATCTTCAACTAGATGAAATTAAGATGCCCGTGAGTGCAATCATTTCTATAGAGTTGAACAGTCTAAACAATGTTCATGTTTCAGATTTTCTGACTCCTGAACAATCCCACTCATTGTCGCAAAAGAAAAGAAAAGGAAGACGTCTCTAAAATATCTTGTATGAACATAGCAGATGATTAAAATGCCATCAGCTTCCAGGTGAAATATCAAACCCGTCTTTCTGCATTCTCAATATTAGAATCACACATAGACAATACTTCTACATGTTGTAAGAAAGGAATAATAGAGATAAATCAGTGGGTGAAGAGTGACTCTCTCTGTACAGAACAAAAGGGAGGAAGAAACAGCTGTGTAAATGGGTCTTTAGAGAAATGGGTCCAGGTACAGAATTATTTTCCAAAGGAAGAAGCAAAATGAGCGATGATCCAATTAGCCGGCAGAACAGCACGTGGTGGTAAGTCCCTGGCTCTGGGATCATGTCTCAGCTCACCTGTTATTCTCCTGCTTACTGCCACATCAGGACAGATATTTCATCTAGAAAAGCCTCTGCTTCTCCTGTAAATGTGGGGCTTAATTATTTTTAGCTCCCCAGCAGAGTGAGTGAGTGTGAGAATCAGCCGACAGGAAAAGGGAGTCTTTGCAATGCACTTGGCACACGGGAGCTGGCAGCAGACACTAGTGCGGTGTAGCTGGTGTCTTATTGTTACCGTCAAATGGCTGGGAAAGTTCTTGGGCACAATTTCAAGAGGGAGCAACAGGGAGTGGACTTGACCATGACAGCAGTCAATGTTGCTTACCCCATTTTGGGAAGGGTGGACGTTGTGCAAAGAGGTGGGATGTAAGAGCTGTGTCAATGTAGCAGACATATTCCAGGACCTTGAAATGTCAGGGTTGGACTGAGGGCAAATGTAGGTAAGAAACTGGGGCTATGGTACTTTGCCACTAAAGAATGTCAGAGGAGGACCCAGCCAGCAGCATCAGCAGGCTCCATATTCGATGCTTTAGCCAACCCAGAGTAAATAACGGATTCCCAGAAGGGACATAAAGCAGTCAACATAATGAATAGCACTTGACTCCCATTTGGGAGTTTCTCACATTATCCCATTAGGTCTTGGCAACAGCCAAAGAACACACAATAGCTTGGGGTCCTTTGCCTTTGCTCTTTCTCTTCTTTTTCTTATAAAGAGGAAAATACTGCTCATGTAACTTATCCCTGGTGATGTGGGTCAGTCCAAGAAGTAAAGGAAACATAACTTAGTATGTGACTCCTGAGCCCCGAATTGTGACTTACTATGCTAATGCTGGCTGTGCCCAGGTTACTTCCTCTTCACTTGGCTTCAGGGCAACTGTGAGACAGCACCCTATATGTGCCCAGAAGCTCACTTGAACACTTGGTGGTCTCTGGGTTTCTCACAGCTCACTTGGTAGTCTCTGGGTTTCTCACAGCCTGATAACTGTACCAGGAACAGTTTCAGCCCAGTAGGGTAGAAACTAGGGGGAACTGGCTAGTTCCCCATTCCAGAAGAGGCAATTTTGAGACACATTCTCCAAGGCTTCTTAGGGATCTCCAGTGAACTCAAATCCCTCCTGTCCTGTCTTAGTATTAAGCCAGCCATGATTTTATTTTCCTTATTCCCAGCCCTCCCTCTGTCAAGTTCTGAGATTTCCTCATGGATCAAATACTCATGCCCTGCACTGAAGGGGCCCCAAACTAAGACAGTTTTGTGAATCTTCAGCAAAGATGGTCTCATCTATTCTTTTCATAGATGATGGCTAAGGCCAGAAGCCCAATGTCACACATGAGGCAGGGAAATTTTCCTAAAACATTTATCCTTCTGCTGAATCTCCTCCATTCTGACATTTGCCCATTAAACTGCTCATCTATTTCTTTCTTGGCTGACCATCTTCTGAACCTCTTCCTGACTTAGCAGAATCTTCCATGTATTATGAATGGCAGCCTCCTGATGCCCAGGCTGAATTGAATATATGTTTGTGACTGAGACCCAGCCAATTGGATGTTCCCACCTGGACATCAGCACTGGCAGGGTGGCATACCATGTATGCAGTAGTTAGAATGTAGAAGATGGCATCCAAGTTTCAGTGACAATGTTAATAGTTCAATGCTCTGGGGCCCACGCCACATTGCCACCTGGACCCTGCCTCTTGCACTCTAGTGACCCCCTCATTTCAGTAATCTCCAAAGAATTGTCCAGCAGCACTATCAGTCAGAATCACTTTCTTGTATTACAATCAAATGCTCCAATTCATGCTGCTACAAGACCAAGCCAACAGTCCATGAATGGGCATCATTCTTGGGAAGAGATTCCTTCTTAAAGATACAGGATGAGACTGGAAAGGGTTTTTCTTTGCATTCTATTTCCCATCATATTGATCAATAGGTCCATTCTTTGCATGAGATTCTTCAAGAATATGAATGAAAGGCTCAGAAGAACTACATGTTCATCATGTAGGAGATTAGATGAGGGTCCTGTTGCTTTCATATCCTTCCTGACAAATGCTTCTTATGGGATTTGGTGAAAGTCTTCCATCTTGGGAAGTTACTTTTCTTCTTTCCTTCCTTTCTTTCTATTTATTTCAATGCTAAGGGAAGGACTAGTGACTTATATGCACTGAATATGTGCCTATCTACTGTTGTACATTGCTAGCCTTTCAAGAGAGTTTTTATTTGTTTCTTTGTAAAGTGATAGAAATTCAACTAAAGGGTTTGTGCATGTTAGGTCAGGACCTGCATCTCTAGTGCTCTTGTATCTTTAAATGTCAAAGGTTAGATTCTTGTATGTATGTGCATGTTTGCATGGGTGTGCATGCATGTGTGTGCAGGTAGAGATCAGAGGACAGCCTTAGGTGGTGTTCTTTGAATGACATTCACCTTAGTGTTTTTTTGAGTCTCTTGCTGACCTGGAATTTTTCATGTAGACTATGCTCATTAGCAAGCAACTCCCAGAGATCTACCTGTTTTTGCCTCCCATACTCTGGGCTTACATGTATATGCCCATGAATTTGGGTTCTTGTGGTTACATATCAAATACTTTTCCTATTGAACTATCCCCTCAGCCCCCTCAAAGACTGAAATCTTAGAAGAATCACAAGTAAATATTTGGAATGTGGATTATGGTGTGTATTTATTTCATGTATTTAGGAACTCATGGCAGCTCAATTCTAATGGCATCCTTTGCCTGCCAGATGGCAAAACAAGCAAGTATTCCCAAGGACAGAAGATACTCTGCTGTACAAAGGGACTCCCAAATCCTTCCTTTGAATGCTGCAACAGCACAGCTGGCTGGGGTTGACTGGAGGGACCGAGGTATGAGTCTCAACAATAGAAAACACGGCTGTGGCTTCTCCTGTAATACTCATGTTAACAGGCATAGCAAATGCTCAGCAACAGCACCCCACTGAAAAATCGGATGTGGTTTACACTGGTATGGAAATTGTATTTCAGATCATAAATGATAGATATCTTTATGTTTATCTTTTTATCCAAAAATTTTATATCTGAATAACCATAAAGCTCTCCCTAGCAATTCCAGGGTGTTATAGAGAGGAAGCAGAGGGTGTGACCCTGCCAAGTAACAGAATAGTTTACCCCTTCCTTCCTGGTAATGCAGCACAGACTGAGAAGATATAGATATCAGCATAGCTATAGGTGGAATAGTTACAGATTCAAAAGTGAGCTGGGCATAGTGTAACCTCGACACACAAGCAGCCTGGATTCTTTCGTTTTGTCCTGAAGGAACTAGAGGAAAATATCTCTTCTCTTCCTTCATGTATTTATGTAGCAACAAACTGTAGACAATAGTTATAAAAACATTAATGCCTTACAATCTGAGTTTGCAGGCATTTTTGAGTGATAATTTCTCTGTCACTCAAAAATGCCTGCAAACTCACTATACACAGGATAGTGTATGGATCCTGACTGATGATCCTGAATGATATGATATAGGAGTGATTGATCTAACATTGGGGAGCCACATGGTTGTTATTAGATGCATGTCTAGGAAGAGTCAAATGTCTAGTATAGACATGTTCCCAGCTGTTCTTGGTTCAGAGTTACAGCCATTTTAATTCAAAGGAATTGGCCCTTGGTAGGCAGGTCATGCAGGACTACCAAGTTCTTTCTCCAGAACAAGACCAGAGTTTTTCTAACTGTGTCTGACCCATATTACAAAATCACAAGACCTGACTTGACATTCAATATGTGTTTAGGATGCCAACTCAACCCCAGCTCCCATGGTTGCATTTTAGGGCAACAGCTCAGAGCACCCCTGTATTGGGTGTCTTGACTGCTGATTGTGAAGGATTAATCCCTCTGAGGGTCCAGTAGACAACTCGTGAGAGCAAGGTGTAGATAAGAAAGTTGTGGATAAGTACTTTATGTGATGTTCTAAGTTGTGTTATGGGTTGCCTCGGGTGGACATTTCTAGAGTTACTGCATACTGGCACAGCTAATCCAGAAGCACAGGGCAGTAGTGGCTGACACATGCAGCCGTGGACATTTCCCCATTTCCCTGGAGTCCTAGGAAACAGGGAATCAATATCAATAGCTTTAGAAATGTGATGTCAAGCATTCAGTCATGAACTATGCATTTCATTTATCCACTTCTCTGGGGCTGAACACAGCAAAAGCTCGCTGTGTTCTGGGCAAGCTAGGGAGAGAACAGCCCATTTCTTGTATCATCAGCCCAGGAGATGTTCCTTAGCCCTCTTCCCCCCCCCTCGTCTCCATACAGTATCTAAGCAAAGATGTGGGGGTTGTCATCAGTGGTTTGCCCCCTTAGGATCTCTTCCCTATTTCACCTTGATGTATGGTTGAAGAATGACGTTCAAAAACATCTCTCTGGCCTTTTCAGTGCCAGGTTAAAGGAAACGGAACAGAGGAACCAAGGAGCCGTCTCAGTTGGAAAAGGATTTGCTTGCTGTGCATGCAGGACAACTTGAGTTTGGAATCCTAGCATCCCACAAAAATCCAGGCCAGCAGAATACACCTTCAAACCAAGACCTAGGGATGAAGGGACAGGTGGCTTCTTAAAGCTGATTTTCCAGACAGTCTAGCTGGACTAGCAAGCTCCAGGTTCAGTGAGAAACTCTATTTTAAAAAAATACATGGAAAGCAGCTGAAGAAGATAACCAAGTTGAGCCTCTGGCCCCAACATGCTTATGTACCCACATGCACATGAACATAGATACACATGCGCACACACATGCAACCTGAGGCAACATCTGGATCTCATGCTAGTCCCCACATCACAGAAACCAGCATGGCTACCCAGACATCTCTGTCTCACTGAACTTCTTCCTGTCTTGTGTCTGTCTACTGGTTTCTTTAGAGAAACAAAAGCAATTAGCCTTTCAGCCCACCCGCTTACATTCTCTTCTTGTAGATTTGCAAAGCTCTTACCTCTTACATGGACTTGGGCCACCAGAAAGTCCCAGATGATTGACTTTTGTGTGAGAGAGATTTCCATGGAGTTGTGTGGTTCTCAGGATATGTATTTGTGTTCCTCGTTGGAGGTAGTGGAGAGAGTATTATTCCCAGTGAATATTTGGTGATTATATACTCTGTCCCAAGAATCTCTGTGAATGTTGCCTACAATCCCAATAATCATGTGGTATAGATATTATTCCCATTTAGAGATGTGGAAACTGAATCTTGAATGGGTTTAGAAGGTACCCGAGAATTGTGCAACTGGTATGTGCCAAGACTGCGTTGGAATACAGTGCTGTCTACTTATAAGTTTATGTTTGGATGTAGGTGGTGTCTTGCCTGGCATGTTCAAAGTCCTGGGCTCAATCACCAACAATATAGATGAAAGTAATAAAGTCTAATATTTTTCTACTATACAACCCTGTCCACACAACAGGAGTTATTGCATTAGCACTACTGGGTGTTCTGTCTTTACAATATTTATAATAATGTTGTGGTTTAGAGACTTTTTGTTCCCATTTTATAGGTGGGGAAGCTGAGACCCACACTAGCTAAGGAAATTAGCTTATGATACACAGCTGATAATGAATAAAAGTGAGCTTTAGACACATTTCTGTGGTATCCAGACTCTACATTTGAACCATCCCATTAGTGGAGACAACCAGTAAGTCTTGCCTAAATTCAGCAGCTTTGACCCATAAAGCCTGGGGAACTAGGGCGGTATGTTTCTGACTTGGGAAGTCAGCCATAAGAATGAACTTCGGTGGTCTGTGAGGAGGTGTAACATCATGGACTGTACAAAAGAAAAAATGCTGTCATTAAAAGGAAGTGTAGAAACTGTATTTACACAAAGTTCTGTGCTGTTGAGATTAGAAACCTTTCTCTCAATTAAATCAGTTCGCCTCTATAGGCACGAACAGAAGGAAGCAAATTGGATTTTCCACCAATTCTCAGAGGGCACGAACTCAACTTTTAGAGTTCAGAGGACAATTCAAGTTTTGATGTGGGGCAGAATGACCCCATATAGAGAGAAGGCTGGCCAGATTGCAAAAGCCTTCAGCCATGTTTCAGTGTTGGGGCTCCAGGGAGGCAGTTTCCTTTCTATGTTTTGTATAGAATTTATTAACTTTAAAGTGTTTTTTTTTAAATGAAAATATCTCTCTCTCTCTCTCTCTCTCTCTCTCTCTCTCTCTCTCTCTCTGTGTGTGTGTGTGTGTGTGTGCATGTGATCTATTAGAACGTAAAAATATAAGATGAGAAACAACAAGAAAGCCAAGGATATAGTGTAGTGGTCGAGTGTTTATCTCATACATGTGAGAGCCTGGCCTCAATCCTTAGTGCTGCGAGAGACAGAATGCATTTTGTATAAGAATAAAAGGTTTTTATTTGGTTCTATTTCCATACCTGATTTTAGTTTTAAAGGGGCAGCTTCTTAAAGAAATTACAACCATAAGGAAAATCTATGCGGACAGGTAATCCCAGTGGTGCTTATGTTGGGTTGTGGGGTATAGTTTCACGCTTATCTCCTGGTTAAAATGGTACCGAGGAAGCATTCAGCATGAAAACCACTGAAGCAGTCTTGAGCATATTTATGGAGAAAGGCTAGAAGCTAAATTGACCCTCCATCCCTCTGCTTTTGAACAATGAGGTCTTGGTCACGATTTTTCTTAATATAAGGAAATTAATTGGATATACTTTTCAATTACTAAAAAAATAAACAAATGGAAATGAGTAATTTGTTTTCATCTAGAGCTTAATCTACATTAACTCAATTACTCCAGATACATGAATTACCCTGTTGGGTTGATTACAAGTTGGCTCAATTTCATTTTTATTGTTTGTGCTGTGTTAAAAATCTCCATCTTGTCTCAGGACGCTTGCTGCCCTTCTAAGGGAACAGGGCTCCGTTCCCAGCACTTATGTCAGACCCTTTCCAGCCCTCCTGTTACTCTAGCTTCGAGAATATAATGCCTTCCTCTGGTATTTTGGGGTACTACACTAACAAACACACACACATACATACACACAATTTATAATAATTCTTTAAAAATACATCTTACAAACCTTCATGATTATCACTCTGATTTCTAAACAGCACTTTCTAAAATGAACTTCACTGTGCGCTTTGGGTCACAGCTCTCTAACATCCCTTAAGAAGAGATCAATGCAAGCAAAGCACTATTTTCTTCTGCTAAGTTCAACATTTGCAAACCAGCTTATGAAATGGCATATATGCAATTAATCATGCAGAGCACCTTGTAAGAGTCAATAGGAGCATAAATAACAATTATGCTCAACTCTAGGCTTAAATAGGATGGTCTCAATCAACAGGTACATATGCTCACTGTGCTTTTGTGAAAATATTGTCATATATACTGCCTAAGAGTATAAAAATGTTAATTCTAGCCCATCAGTTTTCAACAAAACAATGGTTATTTCCTAATGTCATCAACAGCTTTAAGTAGAAGTTTGTTTGATTAAAATGTGTTTTATTACAATTTTGGCCATAAAGCATTGTTAGATAAGCAATTATGCCATCACTCTTTTCCACAAATACTGGGATGTATTATCAGTGTGGTTATTGATGGCTTTGATGTGGAGGGTGATGGAGGGTAGAGGATTAAGGATCAACTGGGAATGATTTGAATTTCCTCAGTATTCCTGTTCTGAGATCCTAGCCCCCAGTGCCCTTATAAAAAGATGACATTTGGACACAAACATCTGAGGAAAATGGGTAGACATGGGTAAAAATTGTTCACCTCAACACCAAGTGGAAGGACCTAGAACATTTTTTTCCCTCATGGCTTATAGAAAGATCAGCCCTGGCGACAACTTGAGCCTGGATGCCAAGCTTCTCAAACTATGAAAGGGTGGATGGAGTTCTGTGGTTTAAGCTCCAAGTTTAAGGAGCAAAGAGACCTCCTGCTATGGGTAGTAAGAACACAGCTTAGAGCTTATGGTCTAGTTGTCTATGGGATGAATGGCCAAAGAAAGGCTCAAAAGAGAAAGATGATGGTGCAGTTAGTGACTGATAGAGACTCTGGTATGTAAATAGTGTCTAACATAGCAGAAGGAATTTTGAGGAGAATGTGTGTGCGGAAGGTGACATGAAGAGAGAAAGCCCCGCTCCAACTTTGAGACTGGCTTTTTTGCTCACATGGAAAATAAATAAATAAATAAAGGCTTTTTCATGTGCTGTCTTGGAAGGGTTGCCATAGGAACCAGCAATAGAGTAGTATATAGCAAGACCACCCAGAGGCTATCCTCAGGCATCACTTGGGTTAAGAATTTGACCCTTGATGTGGTCTTAGACATAATGAATGATTCTGACCCACACAAGCTTGTCAGAGACAATAGCTACAAAACCCAAATACTAAATCACTAATTTCTAGTGAGAAATAGAAGCAGCAGGTAGGACCTACATATGTGTCTGTTTAAGCAGATTCTTTTACAAATGGTAGAAGAGAGAGAGAGAGAGAGAGAGAGAGAGAGAGATTGTAGACATCTAGACATCAGAGGGTTGTTTAGTGCAACTTGACTATGCGATGTGAATGGATAAATGTCAGAGGATTCTGGTTTCTGAAAACTCTTTATGGGAAAACTAGTTCAGAATTTGAACTGCTTCTCAGGCAAATATATTAGACTGTCTTTGGGATTTTTAACATGTTTTTAAGACAATGTCTCATGTAACTCATGCTAACCTTATTATTATCTGTCTAAGAATGATCTTGAATCATCCTGCCTCACTTCCCAGGTACGGTGATTATAGAAGTGTGCCACCTTTGAGATTTGTTTGTTTGAGACAATGTAGCCATATCCCAGGTAGCCAACCCTGGTCTCAAACTCACGGCAAACCTCCCAGCTCCTGGGAGTATAGTATGTATCATCAGGTCCAGATATTAACTAGTCTTTTAAATAGCTGGAAACATAATCTTTCTCCTTAGAGGTTAAGTTGAAGAAAGAAGACAAAAGAGAATAAAGTTTAGCCCGGGCTCTCCTAGGACCCCTATCTAATGGGAAGATTGACACAGGGCAAGAAGCATCAGCCCAGTGTCAGGTAGTCTAGGAGACCTACAAAAGATGGATCCTCCCAGAGGAAGAAGCCCATCTGCAGGGAGTTGCTACATGTTTAGAAACAAAGCGCAGAGCACTTCAATCTTAAGACATTCTATAGGAACACAGATGTTTGTCTGGAGTTGACTTTCTAATACATTGTATTTTTGTTTTGTTTTTTAGTAAGGGAGACACAGATATTGGTCTTTTCCTAGGGAGCAGATAATTCCTATCTTCTTTGTTAATGGCAAACTTCCCATCTCTGCAGAGCTGTGGACTCTGAGGGTCCTCTGACACCGATTTATCTTATCACAGAGGAGGACTTGAGGGAACACTGAGCAAGGCTGTTTTCTGCAGATGATTGATTTCAGCTAGACTTTTAGCAAGGGGGAATTAATAGAAATGCAGAGTGTTGAGGGGAAGTCCTGCTGCAGGTATCCAGGCAATCCTGGAGGAGAGTAACAAGGGGAGGTGGAGGCATGGCCAGCCTGTTCCCTGTGGCTTCTTCCACAGCGTATATCCACTCCTGCATGTCAAGAACTGCAAAGATTGCATCTAGGCTCCAATAGCAAGGGAATCCATTGCCTTCTGTAGAACAACTCTTTCTAGAAATAAGGACCACTTCAGCTCAGTATAAGGGGGAAAAGAAGCGAACTTCTTGATGACCCCAGGGAGAAGGCTGGTGTTCTTACTACTGATAGAGAAAAAAAAATGATACTAGGAAGGGGACATTATGCTGACCTGCTAAAGCAGTTGTACCTGTTTCATTCATAAGTGGTGACCAAAAAAGGCTTCATCTCACGGGAAGTGTGAGTTTCCTTACCAATGGTTCTCAATTTATTAATTTCAGAGCCCACTGAGTCACCAACAGCCAGTAGTACAACAAGAAAATGTAAGCAATATTTATCTTTGCAAAGGTTTCACTCTGGTCATGTCCTGCATTCATTTATTAAATTCATGACTGAAGCTGCACATAGGAGGAAATGTGCACCACCAGTAAGATGAGAAAAAAAAAATGGGCAATGAGAGCCATATTGAATGTCCTCGAGGTGGCCTCGAGCTGATGTGTCTTTATGCGGTTAATGTACATTGTATGTTGTCTTGGCGCTTGGTTTCTTTCTGGGCCTCTCACTGCCCCTCCCTCTCTTGCCCCCCCATAATCTCTCCCCCCCCACCCCCCCACCCCGCCCTGAGGAGCTACCATTACCTTTGGTAGGTTTGCTCAGTTGAGCTCATGCTTAGGTATACTTACTACCACCTCTGCTTCCAAACTGGAAGCTGCGCTCACATGGAATAATAAAACCTTTTGCTAAAACAGACTGGCTGGGGTTTGTTGATGATTGTTCTTCACTGCCAGTAATGAACACAAACACACAGGAGTTTCAAATGATTTCACAGTTAATTTATATGCACAAAAAATAATTAGCTCATGTAATTTTCCTTGCCAGATTGAGTCTTATTTGAATATCAAAAGACACGTCATTTTAAAATAATTTCATAGTTCACTGATGAACTAAAATTGAGACATTGGATGCATATGGCATGTAGGTATTGGTGGGCAAGTGAAAGGTGATCCTCATAAGAATACAGGGATGCCCAAACCCACCAGAGGCAGTCTCTTTCCTTCAAGGGGGACAACAGTCATGAGGCTGTTATCTAAAAAACAGATACATAAATAAATAAAGCTGTCTCACTACTCAACCAATACAGACTGTAGCCCCTTTGGTAACACTGATGGGTTCAAACAGAAAATCACTGAAATGGGGACTCCTTAAATTAATAAATGCAGATATGGTCAGAATTTTTGCTAGCAATAAATGATGATAGGGATACAACCTTTCCAATCCAGTTTTAAAGAAAAAAGGTATAAATAAGCCAGAAACATAAAGGTAAGTGTTGCATAGTCCCTCTTCTATATGAAGTTACAGAAAGCTGGCCCACAAGTAGAAAACTGGTTATTAAGGACTGGGAGGGCGCAGAAGAAGGAGGGCAGCTGGACACGACCAATACTTACAAGATGCAAGAATAGACATACTACACAGCATGCCATTAATATGTATTAGTAAAATACTAATATTTACAATATACTAATAAACACAAGAGAGAAAGAACAGTGTTCTCCAAATCACACCATGGAGGGTTAGCCCTAACAGACTGCGGTAGGGGTGTCTGGCTTTGGTATCTGTCCCAGCCAGAGTCTTCTTTGCATTATACCACCTGACCCCCTCCCCCAAGTCTTCCTTCTCCATAGTCCTCAAAACAATAAAACTATTTCCCCATTTCCACTTAAGCCCCAGGTTTGGCTTTGCTCCTCACAACTTCTGGACTGTTATAGATGGAGCAGTCATCCTATAACTCTTTAGGAAAGCCTAGAATCTAATTCTTCCCATAGTTCCTACTTGGTCCAGAACATGTACCTTACCTCCCATCAGAAGGACAGCACATCTGTCAGCTTCATATCTATGCTTCCTAGCAAAAGACCTATGTATGCACCTGTTTCTTCCGTGCCCAAGTCTTATGCCATCTTCTGGGTGGTCCTATTTAGATGGAAGCCTTTTCTGGATCTACCTGCTGGTGGACACCATGCTAGGCACCAGTCTCACCTGGTGCTCAGTGTCTTAATAGGGTGAAATACTGCATTGCTCGGTAGGTTTTCATTTTTTTGTGTGATGCTAAGTGAGGACCAATTGGTTAATACCTACCTTACTCACATGTTTGTAACAGTCTTTTAAGCTTTCTCAGCATCTGCGAATAGAAGCCCTAAGAAAAGCTTCTGACGTGAGTGGAGAGGCCTCTGCACACCTTGCCACTGTATCCTGTGGGGATTGTGTGATCACTCTCAACTGTATTGCACTTGCTCCTAATCACCCACCAGCTTCGTGCTCTTTCTGTCTCAGAGAGAGAAAGACTCCAAACTATAAAATCACTTTTTAATTTTTATATGAAGCTAAAATATCATAGCTGAGAGGGAGGGAGGGAAGGGAGGAGGAAGAGAGAGAGAGAGAGAGAGAGAGAGAGAGAGAGAGATTCTTTAATGCTTAGCAAAGATTTAGCAGTCTGTGTTTCTAGTATTTTGGTGTTAGATCGACTCAAACAATACCCTGCAATGGTAACAGGAAGCACAGAAGTTCTGGGCTCTTTCAACCCTGAACAGTGCATATTGATGGTTTTTAATTATTAAAAATCTGGCTTGTTTTTCACTAAAATATACACATGGAATTTAAAGTAACTTTTGAACCCCTGGGAAAACATTTGTTTTCTAACACTTTTCCATTAATGTCAAGACAGGGGCTCCTGGAGTTGATGGGATCTAGCTTTCTGTTACCTGGTTGTTATTAGACATCCACAACAGGACAGCTTTGGGGTGTATGTGTGTGTGTGTCTGTGTGTGTATGTATGTGTGTGCATGTGTGTATGTGTATGTGTCTGTGTGTGTATGTATGTGTGTGTATGTGTGTATCTGTGTGTGTGTATGTGTGTGTGTGTCTGTGTATGCATGTGTGTGTATGTATGTGTGCCTCTGTGTGTGTGTCTGTATGTGTGTGTCTGTGTGTGCATGTGTGTGTGTGTCTGTGTCTGTGTGTGTATGTATGTGTGTGTGTGTGTATGTGTGTGTGTCTGTGTATGTATGTGTGTGTATGTGTGTGTGTCTGTGTGTGTGTGTGTATGTGTGTGTGTGTGTGTGTATGTGTGTGTGTGTAGGTACCTGCACACCTGTAAGGAGGCCAGAGGAGGATGTCAGGTATCTTGTTCTGTCACTCTTGGCTTTTTCCTTTGCGGTAGGACTCCACTGGCAGTTAGTGAGTCCCAGCTATCCTCCTGTTTCCGTGCTCAGCAGTGCTAGAGTTAGAGGCATAAACAGCCATTCTAAGCTTTTTACATGGGTGCTAGGGATTTGAACTCAGGTCCTCGTGCCTGCCTATCAAACACTCTTAGCCAGTGAAACATCTCTTCAGTCCCCAGCCTTACCATTTTAAAGCTTTATAGTTTGTCTGAAATCTAAACTAAGTGGCCCAGTTCATTATGCTTGCTCTTAGTTTTTGGCAATAATAAGTTGGAAAATAAGATAGTGTGATATTTTTATAAACTTGTTATCTGTTGGTGTCCTCCTTTTTATATATTATTCAAGAGTATCTTAGCAGAGGAGCTATCACTTGCACAGGTCTTTATTTATGATTAGGTCCAGCACAAAGCACATCTTAAACATCACAGTAGGTTTTCTTCCTCTTGTTTTCAGCAGATGATGGGCTTTATTCTATATATGTGATACTATACGTGTAATACTATATATGTAATACTATGACAGTATATTTTCAGGCACACAGAAAACATGCCACATACAAGGTTCTGTAGTTTAAATGTGATTCAAGACTGGCCCCCAATGGCTCGTGATTTGTAAGCTTAGCTATTGTACAAATTCTACTTAGTCTTATAATACAAACCTGGAGCCAGATGTTGGGGACAAGCTGAAAGATAAGAAAAACAGAGAAACAAGCCACAGCTGCTTCTCACCTAGCTACTCTTCAGGAAGCCTCAGACCGAATGTCTCTGGATCCTGAGCCAGAAGAGAAGGGGTGGAGCTGGGGGCGGGGCAAAAGTGAAGGGCTGAACTCCTGCCTTCTTCTGCCTTATATTTCTTTCTCTGCCTACCTGTCTCATTTCCTAGTTCACCTTTCCTAGTGCTGGGATTAAAGGCTTGTGTGTTTCCCAAGTACTGGGAGCAGAGGCATGGGATCCCAACTGCTGGACTTAAAGGTGTGCCACCACTGCCTAGTTCTGTTAGGCCTTGAACTCAGAGATCCAGAGGGATCTCTGCCTCTGGAGTGCTAGGATTAAAGGTCTGTGTCGACACTCCCTGACCTTTATGGCTAACTCTGCGCCTGTCTCTGCTCTTCAGGCAAACTTTATTAAAAACACAATATATCACCACAGTTGATTATCCATATGGTGATGTTAAGAATCAGTGAGACCTTCCTTCCAGAAGCAGAACCTAGGGAGAGGCTTTCAGCCCATTGGGGTGATTTCTCCTGAAAAACAAATGAGTGTAATTCACTTGTGATACAGTTAGCTCTTGTGGAGAGATTTCCTGAATTCTCTGGCTCCCATTTTTATGTGTGATCACTCTCATCACAGATGTCACCTGCCATGATGTGACTGACACAGGCAGGGGGCACTTTGTCAGAGGCAGCCATGCTGTTTGAACTTCCAATCTCCAAAAGAGCAAGCTGAACAAATCTCATTTTCTTTATAATGGCAGGGCTCTGTGCATTAAAATAAAAGCAGTAAATATTCACCGAGGATCTTGAGTTCTTGTTTGAAAGAGACTCCTAATTGTTTTAGAGAAATACAATAGATAAAAATAGAGATATATGAAAATAATATAAAAATGATGTATTATTAAGTATAAAAGGATACAATCTTCGGGTTCAAACAATCTGTTATAGAGTGATAGAGGCTACAAATACCTTAGGAATAACCTTGTTTTGCTCTTTTATTTTCCAAAGAGGCCAGAAATATTAGGTGATTTGTCTGTCTGCATTCACTCAGCTTGTAAATAAAGGAACCTCAGCCAAGCTGCTGCTGTGTGGACCATTACCACCCAGATGTATGATCTGATACTAACTTTCAAGGAACATATTCAAGGGTCTCCTTGTTGAACATGCAGGTTGGGCACTGCATGTCTTTAGGAGGTGCCATTCCCATGGACTCTGATGACCACCACCTAGGGAGGGAGTCACATTAGCTGAGAGGAGAATTTATATAGATGGAACAGTAGGGTTCTTCCACTGCCTCTGGCTCTTTTTATCCTCGAAGATCAGAGGATGATTTTGTCTAAACAAGATATTGTAGACCAGAGTATCTCCCGGGACATTAGTTATGTACTTGTATTAGGATTTGGATCTTCTAGACACTGGTATTGCAAATATATATATATTGATTTGAATTTAAAAGCTGGATCTACAGTTCACTATGTGTGTGATCTTATCCAAGCTACTTGCCCTTTCTGGGCCCCAAAGTAATCATAGCATCTGATCTTCAAGGTTATTGTGCCAAGTAAAGTGAGACCAGGGGCTTGAGAGATAGCTCTGTTGGTCAGTATTGTTGTGCAAGCATGGAGACCTGCGTTCGAGTATCCAAACCCACATTAACAAATCCAAAGTGGTGGCATGCACTGGTAATCCTGGTGCTGGGGAGGCAGATACAAGCAGATCCCCAAAATTCAGGCAGGCCAACCAGTCTAGCCTAACTAGACAAAAAAGTGTGCTCCAGGCAAATGAAAACCCTTTTCTTATTTTATAAAGCAAAAATGTGGACAATATATAAGGACCAGCACCCCCTGGCTTCTATTATCATACATATACATGTGTATGAGCTCATGAAACTGTTTTCAAAGCACCTGCTTATTTGTGCCCCTGACATAAATTTAGAATAATAATCAGAAATTTTCTGATCTATTTTTCTGAACCCAACCCTTCGTTTACCTTGAGTAAATCTTCTGAGAACCTGCTGACTTTGATCAAGACCTTCTGTGGTAGTTTGAATAAGATGATTTCCCCACAGGCTCACATATTTGGATGCTTAGTCATCAGGAAGTGGCACTACTTGACAATGATTAGGAGGTGTGGCCTTGTTGGAGGAAGTATGTCACTGGGAATGGACTTTGAGATTTCAAAAGCTCAAGACAAGGCCAGTGTCACTCTGTCTTTCTGCCTGTGGATCAGGTTATAGCTCTCAGCTCCAGCTCCAGCATCTGCGTGCATGCCTCCAGGCTCCTGCCATGATGATAATGGTTATCTTGGTCATGGTGTCACAGCAATAGAACATTGACTAAAATATCTTTCCACTGCCTTCATGATAGTGGAATTGAAGCAGAGGAGGAAGACACAATAAGCATGTATCTTGACTGTAGTAAAAACCAAACTCGTGAACACAGCCCTCTAGGTGCTCTGCCTTGGTGGTAATGAACCACTCAGTGATCCACCCAACAGCTCTAAGGCATTAGAGTTTTGAATTTTTGTAATTTTTTTAATAGCACATCATATTTCCATTAACAAGTATTCTCTTAATCATTCTCTTGGTCACTTGTTCAGGGTTTAAAAGGTCTTTGTATACTTTAAGGGTAATATCCAAATAGTCCCTAATATACAATGACTCCATGTGTGGTTTTGCAGTTTCCTGATGGTGGGAAACTGCATTAGGTAAGAATCATATTTTTCTTTTCTTCTCTTTTCTCTTTTCCTTTCTTTTCTTTTGCTTAGCAGTATGTGTGATATCCCCACATCATTTTCTCCTGCGGCTTGGTGGTGGGTAACATCAAGCTGTAGTTCCTGTGTAATCAAGAGAGTACACAGCTGGTGGTAGTGTGTGGTCTATTGCTAAGCTCTGATGCTGGGTAGGTCAGGTGCAGTGTGCAGTTTCTATTTGTAATATTTCCAGTTTGTAAAGGATTATTGAGATGTAATCCCATTGTTAATAAAACACTGTGTGTGTATATATGTGTGTGTGTGTGTACATATTTCCTGGCATTCTTTCTATATAGCAATAGAGCTGAGTTTGTGACCAACATTTTAGAAGCAAAATACCTTTTCCTTTAAGGAGCACAGATCTTTTTTTCCATTGATTGGAAATAAGATCACTAGGTGTCAGGAGCCCGGGGAAAACATTTGATACAGCTGATTAAGGATGGATGTCATTTAGACTAAGATGGCTGGAGTCATCCTACCTTTTGTTAAAGACAAAAGGTCCAAAGAGGCAAAGGAATAATGATATCTAATAATTAATATTCTTTCTGGGCTTTCTCCTTCGGCAATAAGCTTTGGTGATGCTGTGGACCTTGCTGAGTGGTGCCTTGTTATGGAGGATTCCATAGGGAGAAGGGGGAGGGGGTGCTCAAGAGTCTCCTTTCCTCCTTCTCCTGGGAACAGAGAGCCAATTTGGAAGTGTCCTGGGGCACATTTTCTTCAGCCCAGACAAAGACACAACTGTTCTTGAACATCAAAAGGTCTGTCTAGTCACACCCCAGGCATCATTTTAGAGCTTGATGCTACCTCATTATGTCACGGTTTTCCAATAAAGGGGGTAAGAAGCACCAGCCTTTTCCTGTGCTAAAGCATCAGTGAGGGGACTCCAGGCTTTTAAGCCCTTCAGATGTAAATCTCTCTCTGGCAGCCCCTCTCCAACTTCCATTAGGAAATTGTTTTATAATGTGTTATAATGGGTGACAGTTTTCCAAGTCACTTAATTGGAATCCTTCTTGTGATTTTTACTTAACTCTTAGATCCCAGTCCTAAACACTTCCTGATCTTTCAAACTTTCAAAAGTCCAGGCTGGGGAGAAGGTTTACTGTGTGTGTGTGGGGGGGGAGGATGGGGGAGCGGGCTTTGTCATGTAAGCTTGTACTTGGACTTAGATCTCCAGACTCATGTGAAGCTGCACACAGCAGCACAGGTGTCTGTAATCCCAGCATACCTATAGAGAAGTGGGAGGTAGAGAAAGGGGAATATCCCAAAGCTCTGTCAGCTAGTCTGGAATATTAGCTAAGATGAGACTCTGTCTGAGAAACAAAGTATGAGGTGTAGACCATACCTGAGGTTGACTCACACTGTGGCATGTATACACACAAGGAATGTGGGGTGGCTGACTGATTGGAAAACAAGAGAACTTTGGAATGCCTTACCATCCAGCCTTGCTTCAGGTAAACAGTCGTCATGTGCTGTGTTAGAGACAGAGGCTAGATGCAAAGGGACCAACATAGTGAAATCTAACCTTTACCTCTAAGATACTGTCAGCTAGGAAGAGAGGAGAAGGGATGCAGAGAAATGCTAACTGGATCTTCACAGATGCACACACTTCCATTTGATTCCAGACACAGCACCATAGAAGGATCTGACCTTCTGCCTCTTTGCCCATGAAAAATTACATTTTCAATGTGAAGTGGCCTCTGTGGATGTGTGTGTGTGTCCGATCCATGTTTTTGTCCAGACAGAGTGTTTTCAGTTTCTTGGCATCTTGTTCTAAGAACTGAAGAAGCAGGCACAAATAGCAAATTAGCAAGTCATTTTATTCAAAGGTAAAACAAAAGCACACATTAGATATGCCCCAAGAGAGCTGCAGGATGAATGAGAGCGACTCAGGAACATCAGACTTCTGTTTGTGGCTTCCCCTATGGGTCCAGTGGAGGAACTCTTCACCATGGGTGGTATACGGGTATTTTTCTGTTTTGATTGACAGGCTCACATTATACAAGGCCTTGTTCACTGAGCATATCTTTGCCATGAGTCATCTGATTTTAGTCGTATGTAAACCCAAGCGTGCATAGGCATAGAGAGAAAGCAAGAGATTCACCCTAAAAGTTCTGTTAGAGAAAATGGTTTACCTTAATGCAAACTTAATGCTTTAGGCAGAATCAGCCCACTGACTGAGTTTCTGGTTGTTTCCCGATGTGTTTGACTGCAAATGGGGTGGTTACTAAGGGTTGGTAGTGAGTGATAAAGTAGCTCAGTTTCTTTGTTTGTGTGCTTGTGTTTATTTGAGGGTTATGGGTAGCTCCATATACCTGGAGGGTCATGACTGTTAAGTGCTTTGTTGGAAACCTAGAGGAGTTTTCTGGGGCCATCAGGATCCCTGTTTGCTAGGCTATCTCACTACCATGCCTCATTTGAACACTTGGTTGCCACTTGATGGTATTGTTGGGGGAGGTTGTTGAACCAAGCTGGATGTAACGTTAGGACTTGTAAATTATAGCCCACCCATAGCTGACTCAGAGATTCAAATTTAAGCTCTTTGTTTCCTATACTCCACCATGAAGTAAACAGACATGACAAGTCTCACCTCCATGAGCAGGTCATTCCATGGGATGGACTGTGATCTCTGAACTATGAGCCAAAAGAAATGCTTCCCACTTGAGGTGTAGCCTGTCACAGCAGTGAGAAGAGTAGCTGGCGGGGGCACATCCTTAAGGGGCTGTGAAAAAGCACAGTGATCAAGAGCCCACCCTCACACTAGACAGCTTCAGGTCAGGTCGGGGTCTGCCCTTTGCCGGCCCTAGACACTGAGCAGGCTGTCTGACTCTCCAGCTTCTGTTTTCTCACTTACCAAATTAGGACTGGGTTCTTTTGCTGCCTCTCAGCATTGGCAGAGGGTAGAGTTCATGCAAAGTAAACCATCAATAGGAATGAGTTGCTAATAGTTTCATGTTCTGAAACATTATCAGTTAATCTATCTGACCTGTCCTGATAAGTCTAGTAACCACTCAAAAAGGGAAGTAGCACATTCAGATGCCAGGAAAAGAATTCTTCCAAGAATATTCCTGCTTTACATTTGAACAAAACAAGCAAACAAGAGTACAAAGAGGGACCAAGTCTCACTCATAATTCTAGAACTAAAATATAACAGCTTCAGAGACATCTGATACCCACAAATTCTAGAAGAGGGACTGCAGCAGGAACTGGGGCCACTCCGAGGAAAAGCTTTTTCATCCACCTTGGAAGTGTGATATTTTAATACTCACTTGAAACCTCATTCTGTACAAGCAAAACAGCAACCCCCTATGGGACTCAGTTTATTTCCTTATAAGTGTAAGACTCTAGATTAAGGAATAATTTAGAAATTTTCTCAAAATCAAAGATCATTCTGAATTTGACGTCTCAAGTCTTTAGGAAGAGGTAACTTGTCCTCCTAAGAACACAGAAGAAGGCCAAGCTTGGGAACCTGGACAGGAAGTATACAGAGCAGACAGAATTGCTGCAATAAGCTTTGTCTCATCAGGCTATTAGGACTGTCTAGAAAAGATCTTGACCTTCCCCACAGTGTCCACCTAGTACATAAAAAGGGGATGTGTGAGGACTAGTGGGCCAGAGGGCTAATCAAGCCTTTTCTCTGTTAAAGGGGTGGTGTCCCCTCATCCAGAATCTAGGAAACCCAAATCAGTGGGCAGCATAGACACAGATGACTGTCAGCAGTCAGAACCTTAAACCCACATTACAAACTCTCCAAGACAGTGTGGGGTGTTTAGTCCACAGTTGTGTTTTAATTATCTTAAAGTAAACTTATACTGGCTCTTTATAGTTGCAAATGTAGCTCACTGTGCTCACTATGTAGTATAAGTTCCCTATCCCAAACCATAGCTGTTTCTGACTTCTGGACATTTGCATACACAATACCGAGATCCCTGGAATATGATACTCAAGCCTTAACACACATCTCACTTGTACTTCATTCACTCTTCATGTTCAGACAGTGCAGTTAATGTTGTGCAATATTTAACATGCCTGTGTTTTAACTTCACCTGAGCTCACTTGGGAAAATGACCATTTGTGGCTCACATTGCACACAAAATATTGCATATTTTGGATTTTGGATCTGTGGCTTAGGGTGATCACATTGTGATCCAATCAGTATAAACAGAGAAGCTTGGAGCTGGAGAGATTATTCAACAGTCAGGAACACATACTTCTCTTAGAAAGGACCAAACATCAGTTCTCAGCACAGAAGTGGGATAGCTCATAACTACCTACAGCTCCAGCTCCAGGGGACCCTACACCTCCTGGCCTCTGTAGCTACCTGCACACACAGTGCACCTAAACCCACATAGGCATACACATACATATAAATGAAAATAAGTCTCTTTAAAAAGAAGAAAATGGGAATCACTAGTAATCTCCCCATTCAGATTCCTTCTGTGTTACTACCTGTATTCTGTATGTGTGCATATTGGTAAGCTCCCATGTATCTACATGTGTATTTTGAATCATAAGCTGTCACAAGAGCTGACATTTATGAGTCTCTTTCCTGTGCTCTGCATTGTGTTAAACAATTTATGAAGTCTATTTCATTTAACCTCTACAGAAAGCCTAAAGTGTGGGGGAGAACAGTGTAGTAAACATTATTTACAGATAGAGAGATTGAGGTCCAGGTTGAAGTCACATTTTATATGTCAGGAATGTTTTCTGTTATTTGCTGTTCTCCAGTAGCATGGTTCTTGATGGTTACATCCCTTGCCAGAGGATAAATACATTGTTTAGCAGCCATTCCCATCTTCTGAACATTTTGAGTCTCCTGTCTTGGTTTTCATCATTATACGTAATACAGTAACAAATAATGGGATGACATGTACATAAGACTTCATAGGACTGAAGGTATTCAGCCTAATATTAACGAATGATTTTTGTTAAAGTCATTGGTTTGGTCTGGAAACAATATCTCCCCAGAAAAATTAACTCCATTTCGTATTATTATCAATGGGGCATGAATCTGTTGATGCTGTCTAGTTTGCAATTAAAAACATGCATTGGGGAATTGGGGGTCAGATTTTGTCTTTAGGTAGATTGCATGCCTAGTGAGCAGGAGACTCTGAGTTTGAACATCAGACCCTAAAGTAACAACAAACAAGCAAGAAATAATTTGTTTGCTTTTCTTGTTAAAGTCTGAATCTTTAGGTGGGTGATAATCAGTAAGAGATAGAGGAAGGAAGGGGCTGCACAGTGACTTCAGAGCAGGAACTGAATGGGTTTGTATTAGCATTCAAATCAGGGTTTCTAGTACCGACTTAGTTACAGTTGTGAGATTTCTTTTTAACTCTAAGCTCCCACAAGTTAAGTGCTGGCTGCTTGTCAGTTTGTTGCTGGGATGGAGGGAACAATGTGAACTTGTGTGTTGAGAAGGTTATGAGTGCCCTGTATATCTTCTGTGAATTATCCATCTGGATGTCGAGCTTTGAAAGGAACCAACAACCACTCAACTTCTGGGCTTATGTCACTGGTAGCAGGCCATGTTGTGCTGTACATCAAATGGACAAGAGAACCAGTCCCTGGGAGAGCTAGCAAGCAGCCAGCCTTTCTGTCTAATCTATTTGTTCACCAGGATATACAGTAAATAGAAAGAAGAATGGGGATTCTGTGGAGTGCTAGATTCTGAGGTTGGCTATTGTCCTTGTGTAATAAGCCTGCAGTAGATGCAACAAGTCTGTGCCAGAGCAGATAAGAGGCCCCCTCCAATCCCAGCGTAATCAAGCAGGAGGCTTGGTAGCCCAAAGAATATCTATTTACCCTTGTCCTTGGCATTGTCCCTGTTGCATTTAAAAGGCTGGAATTGTGAGCCCCCACCCGTGTGCAAGGCATTTGCTGGTTGCTGTGCCAGAAGAGGGTTTTTTGCTGAAATGAAAGTGAGAGAGAACCACATATGCACAATCTGGGAGTTCACAGAGTTCTGAAAGGGTCATATTACATTATTATACATTTTCCCCAAGCTCTTCTTAGCAAAGTGAGAAAGTGACAAGGGGGTCTTGGGAAAATCCTTTAAGATAAGAAAAGAAGTCTCACTGTGCATCATCCAGTGAACAGAGACTGATTGCTCTGCAAGGGCCGAACTCAGTTTCCAAATAGCCAGAATCACATGGGCTCTGTGGATCTTTGTGTTTTTATTCCCCCTCCTAATGACATCAGCTCATCCAGGAAGTCAGTCAGGCATGCCATTGGAGCACCAGAAAGCTTCTGGGACTACAAATACATGTATTACTGCAAGTTGTTCTGTGTGTGTGTGTGTGTGTGTGTGTGTGTGTGTGTGTGTGTGTGTACACACGAATATGTATGTGGGGGGATGAGTAGTGTATACTATATGTATATTATGTGTATATGTGAATAGAGGCCAGAAGTTGATGCAGAGTAACTATATCAATTACTTTCCCTTTTTTTTCTGGGGAGAGAGGCTCTCTCACTATATGTACTGATTTAGTAAGTGTAGCTGAACAACAAGCTCCTGGGATCCCTGTGTCTCTGTCTTCCAAAGTGGAGATTATAGACACACACTATGCTACCACATCCAGTTTTCACATTGCTGCTAGGGATCAAACTCAGGTTCTCAGGCTTATAAGAGGAGCATTTACAGACTGCCCCATCTGCCCAGCACCCTTTCATGGTCTTTCTTTCTGAGGCAAGGGAATGTTCTAAGTGCTACTGTGTGGCACTGGCCAGTACAGTAGCCTAGCCACACAGAATCCCCGAGTAGCTGACCTATTGCCAGAACAACAGAGCAATGGAATTTTCAATTTATTCAAATAGATTTTTATTTGAAATTGATTGCATCATTGCATGGCACAGAGATATCAAGAAAAGAAAAGCCATCTCATTTCAATTGCTAATGTTATTTTTTAAAATTATATTTTATATAAAAATTTAACTTCTATAGGCTCAAGAAGTCACATATTGCATTTTCTCTAAAAAGAACAAACAGAATTTTGCTAAGGAGGGTTGCAGCAGAGACAGTTAGCTTAAGGTGGGGCCCGAGGCAAGGAATTTGTTGAAATGCATCTGTCTTTGTGTGGCTTCTTTGCTCTGCTGGGTGCTGATGCTTCTGCTTCCTGGGTGAAGCAGTTATTTTAGAACCGTGGTGGATTCATGCTCAGTAGGCTTGATGTTTCATACAGCTGGGCTATCTCGGGCATGAAAAGCCTCTTCTTCAGCTTCGAAGTCTCCTGTTTCTTCGAGTTGTACAGATGTGAATATGATGCCTTAGGCACTCTCTCTCCCAGCACTGATCTGGCAATGACAGCCTACATATAGAAATAAATAAGTTGCCATTTTATTGAAGAAACACAATGCACTGCCCTGCAGAATGCACCTGACCATCCCAAGTGCAGTTTTTTGATCAGGTGGGTCTTGATCTCTTTCTTTTGCAATTAAAAAGAGGAACTGAACTGGCCTTGGTGGCACAAGCATGTCATCATCAGTGATAAGAAGGCTGGGGCAAGAAGTTTGAAAGTTCAGTGCCTGCCTGACTCCAGAGCCTAGCCTGAGAAACTCAATAAAAGGTACTTATGCCTAGTACATAAGTATGTGTGAGGCCCCGGGTTCAAACCCCAGCACTACATGTATAAAGGAATTAACCCAGGAATGGCGGTTAGCAGTGACTGGGGATGACTTGTTACATGGTGGACTTCCTTCCACTCTTTGAAAACCCTTTCTTTTTTGAGTGGGTAGAAAGGTGTCAATGACTCTTTCCTTTCACTTCTAGTAAGCTTTTAAAGCAACTGGTACCCACTTCAACAAGACAGTTGGCTAGCTTTCCTAAGGTTCATTAAAGATGGAAGACATCTTTGAGCTACTTCTCTGACCCTTCAAATGCTGCTGAGCCCCTTTCTACCGACATGTGTGGATGCTGTAGGAGGAAGGCTGAGGCAGACAAGTGGATCTCCACCTTCCCAGCGCTGTGATCCTTTAGTACAATTTCTCTCTTGTGGTGAGCCCCACAGCCATAAAATTATTTTCATTGCTACATCATAGCTGTAATTTCACTACTGTTATGAATCATAATGTAAGTATTTTTTGGAAATAGAAATTTATCATGTGGGGGTCACGACCCACATGTTGAGAACCACTGCTGGGAAAAAAAATACACGCACAGAACTGCCATCATTTTGAACAAAGTCATAAATCCTCCCAGAAGGGAAAAAATCCTTAAATTAAGGGAAATTTCAACCCAATGGCCAGCAAAAACAGGTTGGTTGGAGGCTCCATTCCTGTAACTGGAGTTCACTAAATTCAGAGGTGGGAGTAGGGGGAAGCAGTTTTCTCATGGTGAGACAGAGTGACCAGAGGACAAACAAGGTGACACAGTAGTGGGGACAGGAAGCAAGAGGACATTGGGCTGAGCTGCCCTTGTTCCATGGGGGAGAGATAAGGCAAGCCATAGTGTTAATGACGTTACACCACCTCTACCTGTTTCCAAGTGCCCAGACATGTTCTAACATCCATTTATCTAACAGTCTTGGCCACCCCTTCCTCTTTCTCTTTGTTCCTACTCCATGTCATCCAGGTCACCCCAGAGAAGTATTCTGTATGGAGTACAGAAAGACAGCCTGGGTAACAATTAGACTGCCAGGCCCCACAGGAGACAGGAAGAGGAGGAGCTAGAGGTCACTGAGAACAAAAGGCTCCCTGACTCCCAGTCCCCTCCAGAACCCCAGGCCTCAAGGAGAGCCCAAAAAAGAAGCCAGGGGTCATACTTCCGTATAAACCTTCCTAGCATCAGAAGCAAGCATGGGGAAGGGTATAGCTACAATTTCTGACTCATCTGGGCCCCCTCAGTTTGGACAAAGCTCTCCCACCTGCAGTCCTGCAGCTGCTTATAAAACAATTATCCAGAGGCTTATATTAATTGCAAACTGTTCCGTCTATGGATCAGGCGTCTTGCTAGCTAACTCTTGCACCTTACCTCAGCCCATTTCTATCAATCTGTGTATTACCATGTGACTCTGTGGCGTTACCAGAGTTCCTTTACATCCTGCTTCTTCAGGTGGCAGCTTGCAGCATCTCCCTCAAGCTCCGCCCCTCCTCTTCTTTGATCTAAGCTTGGAATTCCCACCTGCCTCTGTGATGCCTTGCCATAGGCAAAAACAGCATTTTTATTAACCAGTGGTATTCACAGCATACAGAAAGACATCCTGTATCAGAAGGGTGGGTTAGAAACTAAGGAATAGTAACTTAATTACAAGTCCAGTGTGTCAGATTTGATTGTAGAAGCCATAGAAGAGTGTAAGAAAGCTGTGCACATTGTTTGGTGCTTGATATTTTATGATCATCTTCCCATAAATCTCTACTAAGAATCCCTTCCCTATTGTCTTTTCAGAAGTGAAACCAAATTGTCTTCTCGATTCTGGCACATCTGTGCTCACCATCCTATTGATGACAATTGTTAGTGTCTTTCTTAGAAGGTAGAAAGAATTATACACTTTAGGTCAAATCCAGTATCTTTTTTCATATAAGAATTAAAAAGAATGTTTCAATGGTAAAGAGAACTTGTTGATCTTGCAGAGGACCCAGGTTCAGTTCCCATTGACCACATCAGGTAGCCCACAAACACTGAAATGACAGTTTCAGAGAACCTAATGTTCTCTTATAGCTCTGCAGATACTGCACACACATGGTGCACACTCAGGCACCCTCACTCATATATCTAAATGAAATAAATAAAAATTTAAAAAGAAAAAAATGCTTTCTAAAAGATAAAAAGTGACCAAAAAATGAAAGAGAGAGAGAGAGAGAGAGAGAGAGAGAGAGAGAGAGAGAGAGAGAGGTCAGTAATGTAGCTCTGTTGGTAGTGGGTTTGTATACCATGCCTGCAGCCCTGAGTTCAATTCCCAGCATCACACGTAATAGGAATGGTGGAACATGCTTGTAGACCTAACACTCAAGAGGTAGAAGGGAAGGGATCAGAAGTTCAAGGTCATCTTCAGCTACAAGGCTAGTTTGATGCTAGTCTATATATGAGACACCACCTCAAAAAAGGGATTAAGGTTTATTAAAATTAGTTTTATAATTATGAGAGAAAATGAATAAATGTGAAGTAAGAAATGTTTAAAATAAGAAAATGGAATATGTAAGGTAATGTAAAATGATTAAGGTTAAACAAAACTAATGAATGGCAAAATCATAACTACAAATAAAATTTCAAATTTTAAATGAATGTAACACAAGAAAAAATTTAAAATCAGTTCATAATACTTCAAAAACAAAATAGGGAAACAATTAAACTGGATTTACAAAAGAAGTTGGCTTTAATTTTAAATATGAAAAAAATGGGTAAATAAGATACTAAGAACTTAAGCATAATAACTTATATGAATCATTGCCATTTGTGAGTCATTTGGGGACTCAGAAAGTGTGCTAAGGAACATCAGGATAGCATCTCATTTCAACGGCCAACAGCCACAGGAGGCAGGTGGTAACACCGCCCCTAATTTCACTGGGGAGAAAGCATTGGCTTGGAGTGTTCCCATAGCTTGCAAAACTGAGGAGTGGGAATTTGGAGATTTTGCCTAGATGGAGATTGCAAACACTGTGGTGACATTAAAGACAATGCTCTGTGAAAGCAGGAAAAGGAAAATTAAAGTAATAGTACATGAGAGAGTTTCCAAAGTTAGACTGGAGTGCTGATGTACTCAGCAAAACATAGCTGTGATCACAAAAGGGGAGGTCAAAATCAGGGGAAAAAAAGGATAAGGGAGGTTGAAAGAAAATCACACTACAAAACACAAGGCTGTTGGGAGAAACCCCGGTCAATGGACACACCCCAGAGCCCTCTCTTGCCCTGTCATATTTACCCCTACTCTTAAAGAGCTTTGAGCATTTTTTCTGTCCTTTGGTTCAAACTCATGGATGGCCTGGGTCACCCATTAGGCCTTGTTTCCATCTTGCCTGGCAGAGAAGCAGATAGGTGGATTACCTGCTAGTGCTTATATGGCAGTATTTCAGTATCTCAGGGTATCCCACTCTGTAGCTCTAAATGAGGTCATAGTAACACTAATTTATGCCTCTCTTTCATGCCAACACCCCTAGTCCATGCTGACCTAAGAGACTCAGGCCTTGCAGAACCAGGCCTCTGCTCTCCTGCTTCCCAAGGGACTCTGAAAGATGTTCACTAGAGGCAATACTGCTTTGAGTTATGCCATCCTCTCAACACTGATGCTCTGGGTAAGTCCTTTGAGAAAATGAGAAAGTCAGGAAATACAGAGACTTTTTCTACCAAACTGTGTTTTGCTGGCTGGATGGTGAACATTGGAAGTAAGAATTCAGTGGGACCTGACCTGTCCTGCAGAGAATAAACATCAGGAAACACATTTCTACAGATATGACTCATAATGGCTAGGGTATTTCTATATCTTAGAAGGTTTTAGGTATGGTTGCATATATATGTTTTTTTTCTAGGATTCCATAAACTATGAATAAAATTTTATACATTAATATGAACTTACTATTTTTACACCAAAGTTGACACTTATGTTTGCATTTTGAGAAAACATCTAGACAGTGAACTATATAAAATAATAATAATAATAATAGCATAAAAATCATCCATAGGTCAGATAATCCTGTGTCCTACTAGCCTTGCTTGGTTTTGGTTTATATTTTATCCTTCAACAGTATTATATATGGTTGTTCCCTTGTGCATTTAAATGATATCTTGTGATCACTATAGCCCTAATATAACAAGAGCCCAACTTGATATTTTAAGGTTAAGGAGTTGAAAAAATGTGTGATCAGAGCAGCATGTGACTTCTGAGTTGGACCCCAGGCCCCACCCTTGTTGTAGTACTACCTGATGATGTCTTTCTAGGCTGACTTAAATATTCTTGGAGATAATTCTGTGTGGTGATATATATTTAATAAAAATAGCCTGAAATATCAGAGGACAGAGCCAAGCCATGAAGATCAGGGAGTGGTGACCCACACCTTTATTCTGCTAAAGTGTAGCTAGGATTCAGTCCTGGCTAGTTCTATTTGTAGCCTGAAGTTTTTCTGACCCACTCGGCTGGTCCCACAGCCATTTAGTCCCAAATAATCATACAAAGGTTTATATTAATTATAACCTATTTGGCCTAAGGTTCAGGCATGTTACTTGCTAAGTCTTACTCTTAAACTAACCCATGATTCTTATCCATGTGTAGCCACCATGGCTTGGTACCTTTGCTCAATGTATTTAGTACATTCTCATCTTCCTTCCTCTGGGTCTGCTCTGCTCTTCTGCTTCCCAGAATTCTCCTAGTGTGGTTGCCCTGCCTCTACTTCTTGTCTAGATCAGCATTTTATTAAACCAATATTTATAGTGACAAATATTTACAGTGTACAAGAGCATGATCCCACAGCAATTCTGGGTTTTCAGTCTAAGCAGAGACTTTGAGGACAGCCAAATCTAGTCAGTTTCTATCACAACAGATACTGGGCAAGGGGACCTTGAGGTGACAGGGGCCCGCTTGGCCTCAGTCTCCCTACATATGGTTCTTTCCTAAAACAATAAATTCAAATTTTTTCATGTAATGAACCATGGTTGGACACAAAGGATGGGAAAGAGTTACTTTGTTCTTTGTATTTTAATTCAAGTTCATGGATAACACTGATGATCCAAGTAACAAAATGCTTGTTGAGAGATTTATATTGATCAGAAGCTTTTAAGAACAGAATTTTGAACCAACACCAAAATAAATGAAGTAGTCAATCTATTCAGCCATGATGAATTTAATATGACTACATAGGGGTTGACTTCTATATTGGTTACATTTCTTCTCACTATGACCGAATATGTAACAAGAAGCAATTTAATGGAAACAGGGCTTATTTAGGCACACAATTTCATGGCTCAAGAACATTGGTAGCTGGGCTCCATCTAGGGTGACAAGAATTCACAGCATTCCCACCAAGAATGAAGTGATACTGAAGGATCATTTGGCTTTGGACTTTCTCCTGTGGGAATAAAGCCTTCAGAGTTAGATTTAAATTCAACATTATCTTTTAATTCAAATTATTTGAATTCTTCAAGTACCCCTGTGGGTAGCTAGACCAACCAAAGACTTTCTCAGAAGCTCCAACTCAATTCCTCCCCTCTGGGCTGTGGTTATCCATCCTAAGGTAGCTATGTCTGAGGTACCTTATGCTTGCTTTGCCAGCCTTGGCTGATTTAGCTCTCTGCTGACTTTGGCCATCCCTCCCTCCAAAAAAAAATAGCATATAAGAATTGTGCTTATTAGTAAACTTGTTTAGTCGAAGGAAAACCTTGTGAAAAACCTCCATAGCCAAGATTTTATCTTCTCTCTATTTCTCATCTCTTGGTACCTCACCATCGGGACCCTGTCCATGAAAGACCTGCTGGTCCACACTAGTTGGTGTCTGAACAGTAATACAGAACTAAAGTTCCCCTTGTCCTTTCATCAGAGCCTCTGAGAAAGTTTGGATCAATATGGAACCTCATATACCACAAATCTATTTTCTAACAGGTGTGTTTTAATTTTTAATCAGGAATTAACCTTATGCTAAGTCCATGTCTGAAGCTCAGAATGATCAGAGACTCTGGGACCAAGCATTGGGGTATGAGGTGCATGCATCTATAATCCCAGTGCTCTGGAGGTAGATATAGAAGGATGCCTGCTTGGTGACTGGCCAGTTCAGTCAAATCAGCAAACCACAGGTTCAGTAAGATATCCTGCATGTGCAGTCAAATGTTCTACCACTGAGCTATACCGAGATGGCTCGGAGGTTAAGAGCACTGACTGCTCTTCCAGAGGTCCTGAGTTCAATTCCCAGCATCCACATGGTGGCTCACAACCATCTGTAATGAGATCTTGTGTCCTCTTCTGCTTTCAAGCATACATGCAGACAGAACACTGTATACATGATAAGTAAATAAATCTTTTACCCTGCATGTATCAAAATACAAAGTAGAAAGTGATTGAGAAAGACATGCAATGACATCTGGCCTTCAAGCACATACATGTTCACACATACATGTGCATGCACACAAATATGTACATGTACACACAAAGAAGTGGGAAAGAACAGCAACGTTCATATTCTTAGTTTGTATAAGCTTAGAGTAGGCATAGTAGACTCTGACAGTTGGTGCAATGGCCTTGTCAGTGACCTTGTCAATGGCCTCCCTGGGCTATCTGCATGAAGAGGGCTCTGATTCCCCTAATTCATGCAGTTACTACTATTTAACTTTATCATAGAACACATCCTCTGAAAAAAACTAACATCACTCTGGGTGATGTGGTCATGAATATTATCCCTTCCTGCTGGCAATCATGTAGGAATTGATTAGACCCAGCGTGATACCTCCTGCTACAGTGCACACCTGGAGATCTCACTGCATGAAGAGTCAGACTGGATGTTCAGAAATGAGCAAGTTTGTTTATTAACTGAAGAGAAGTTTGGATAAATGGGGAAAGTTAGGAAAATAAGCTGAATAGGTAGTATTCAGCTTCAAATAGCTGTGGGTGTCTCTCTGCTATTTCCTCATAGTAACTGATTTTTTTATGCAAAGAAACAAGGGAAGTTTTTTTTTTAAAGAAAGATCTATTATCCTATGTGAATATGATTTTCTCCTAGGTATGGTTTCACTAACATCCTGGGACAAATTCTTAAAAAATGTTTTTTTTTTCCTCTACATTTCTGATTTACTGGATTATAATAGGCAATGTCTTTAACCCGTTCTGGACCTGTTTCCACAAAGGCAAAAATAAAAATGCCTAGATAAAAAGAAATATCAAGAGAGCAGGACATCTTATTTTTGATGTGATGGAGGAAGGAAGTAGCCTGTTATAATAATAAACATTTTCATTCTTCTCTCTATGCCTGACAGAGAGTGAGACCCACTACCTCACTTTGAAAGATTAAGGAAACACAAGAGAGGAAAGAGGTGATTTGATGCTTCAGACGACTGAAGAGAGCAGGCCCTTCTCCACAGACTCTGTGTAGCTCATGATTTTCAGTCCCTGGTACCTGCACAAGGAGAGACAGCATTTTAGTAAGGCCATTTGTAGTATATGTAGAATGTCTGTTAGAAAAAAAGGAAACTTTAACATTTTGTTTAAGAAGACACAAGAGAATTCTGAAACCTGGGATTTCAGAAACTCTATCTGTTGACTTCCCAGATGACTAAAGCCCCTAAATAGGGATTATCATTTGTGGCAGCTTCTTCCCATAATGCTTTGTGTAGTCTACTAGGAAAAGAAAAGGGGTTCAATATATGGTTGATGAATAATGATGCCATATAACAGTGGATGTGCTAAGAAGTGAATAATATGATGTCACCTATTTGGATTTTGTTTGTTGTTGCCAATAGTAGTTTACTGAAAATTTATAAATAATCATAACTATGCAAATAAGGAATAATTATTTCTCATTGTAAGCATCATGACTGATTTGTTTTTGTGTGTTTGTAGACACAGGTATGTGCATACATACATGTGAATAGCTTGCATATATGTCTAGACCAAAAGTTTTGCCACTTAGAAAATTGTTATGATTTGCTACTTCAGTTAATATTCTACTGTAAATATTTCTCAGGTAAAATAATGTTAAAAATATGCTGGTATACAAGGATAGAAAATGTGACTTCTTTATTCATAATAAAAAATATGCTAGATGTGTGGTGACATAATAACATTCTCCTCTAGAGTATGAACATTTGAATCTTAATTTAAAAATAACTATGATGATTTCCTTGTATTCAGGTATCTCCAGCCTATAGCTCATGGGCTGTATATAGATGCATAAGGCCAAAGACAGCCTTCAATATAGCCCAGCACACAATTATAAACTTACTTAAAATAGTATGAGACTTTTTTACAATTATTTTTTGTAAATATATATATTTACAAAAATATAAAACCTGACTTTTATACTTCTTGGATGAAGACTTCGTAGATGGCAATGTGGTGTGCAATGTCAAAAGACTGGACATACCTGAATGGCAGAGTTTAGACAGTCTAAGCTCATTTCCCAGACACTGAGAGAAGGCTTATCCTCAGCTTTTGGTTCCCTTTGCCATGTGGTCATCAATCTCTCACTTTTGGGGGTGCATGGCTGTGTGTTTACCTTGTCTGTGAGTATTTGCTCTATTGCAGTAAAACACGTTTATTGTCCTTCGAGGAAGCACAGATAGCCAGTTCTTTCTCCTAGGCATCAGAAGGGCAACAGGCAGAGGGAGAGCAGCTTCCAGAAAGTTATGCAGGAAAATCAGGATATCTTTTGGCCAGGTGGTGGCTACACATGTCTTTAATCCCAGCATTGGGAGGCAGAGGCTGATAGATCTCTGAGTTCAAGGCCAGCCTGGTCTACAGAGTGAATTCCAAGTCTACACAAAGAAACAGTGTCTCAAAACACTAAACAAACAAACAAAGAGAGAATCAACAAAGACAGGAACACCAGACCTAGGTGGCTTCACTGATGAAGTTTACCCAGCTTTTACAGAACAAAAGTTATTCTCAAACTATTACCATAAGGAAGGAAGGAAAAGAAAGCATAGAACTTTCACCCTGTGTGCTCACTCCATGAGACTAGTGTTAGCCTTTTACCAAAAACAGATGAGGGTAGAAACATATCAGCAATAAAAGAGGACAGCACAGCAATATCTCTGATGAACAAAGATGCAAAAGTTTTCAACAAAAAAGTCACAAACCAATTGTGACTACACACCAAAGAGACTACACTGTGACAAACTAGGTGTTATCCCAAGGCTGTATGGATGGTTCTGTATGCATAAATGAACAAATGTAAAAACTCGAAGCAAGACAATGAGAAACAGAAACCATGTAATCACACAGTTACACAAAAATCATTCAATAAAATTCAAGATTAATAATAGTAATAGCAGCAGCATGATCACTACCACCACCACCGTTAATCATTGGCTCAGCCAGATCTCATGGCACAATTCTCAAGTCCCAACAATGTGAAAAGCTGGGGAAGGAAGATGACAATGCCCATGACTCTTTGGGGTATGGAGTAAGTCCAAGCCTAAATCCAAGTCCAAATAGGTCAAAATAAGCAGTGTGGTGAGATCTTTCTTAAACTTTGGTTAATAGTAAAAAATCTTTGGATATAGGGCACAGTAGAGCATTTGCCTAGCATTTGATGGGCCCTCTGTTCAATCCCTAGTAAAAGGGGGAGGAAATGGCTGTATATGCCCCACATCCAGCACCATTCTGAATAAGGACACACTGCGGTCATTTACTCTAAAATCAGAAACAAGGGAAAGGTAGCCTGGCTTCTGCTGTTCATCTACAAAGTAATCCAAGTCCAGACAGAGCAGCCAGTTAAGAGAGAAAAATAGAGTAAGTAGATAGGAGGGCAGGAAGTCAAATTATCTCTGTGTGACTGTTTCCTGTGTAACAGGAAGGCTGGACTCCACCAAGAATGCTAAAACTGACCAGTCAATTCAGTAAATTTGAATGATCTGAAATAAATTTCAAGAACTGGCAGTATTTGTATATATCAATAGCAAAATTGCTGGACAAACAACTTTACCAATAGCTGTGCCAACAACAACTAAACCCAAATAAATAAATACAACCAAGAAAGTGAATTATACCGACAATGAACATTACAGAACACCCAAGAAAGAAACTAAAGATAATGTACAAAATGGAAACACATTCCATTTTATAGGCTAATTAATATTGTTAACATGCCCATGCTTTCCAGAGTGATCTACAGAGGCAGTGCAATTCCTATCAAATGCTAATGGCATTCTTCACAGAAATAGGAATGGGAAGAAAGAGCTTTTAAGATTTATATAAGACCACTAAAGGCTTTGAATAGCCAAAGCATTCCTGAGCAAAACAAAGAAAGCTGGAGGTAGTATAACATCTCAGCCCCAAACACGGCATAGAGGACAGACACATGGAGCAGTGGAGTAGAATGTGAATATAGAATAAAGTTCACATAATTATGACCAGCCTGTTTCCAACAACAATGACAAACCAGTACGAATATACATCAGGAAAACAAGTCTTCTCAATACAGACTGCAATGAAGACTGAGTAACAATCTGCAGAAGATTAATGCCAGAGCCCTTTCTCTTGTGTTTTCCAGAAGCACATATATGCAGAACACTCTCGGACATTGTGTGGGCAAAGAATTTTCTTTCAGCCATGACTGCCAAGAGCACCAGCTATAAAAGTAAAAATGGATCAATGAGATGGCTGCATTCTAGAATCTTCGGGATGGCATATGAACTCATCAAGAGTTGAAAGGGCAACTTATGGAATGGGAGAATGTTTGCAAACTATTCATCCATCACCAGAATAATAATCAGAATAGACAAGTAACTCAAAATCTTAGCATTCATAATAGTAGCTTGGTGAAAATGGGCAAAAGAGTCCAAGAGACAGTTCTCAAAAGACATGAAAATGGCCAGTAAGAATATGAGAATGTTCTTAACATCACTAACCATCAGAGAGATACAAATTAAAACCAGGATGAGATACCATAGCCCTGTCTATGTGTATGTACCACACATTTGTGCAGGTGCATGTGCATGAGCACACATGTGTGCATGTAGAGGCTTGAGTTCAACCGTTGGTGTCATCTTCAGGAAATAGTGTCTCTTCTGGCCTGAGGATTGCTGAGTAAGTTAGCCTCCCTGGTCATGGGTCCCAGGAATCTGACTCTCTACTCACCACTTCTGGGATTACAATTATGTTGTCTTTCCTCTATTGTGTACATTGAATAAATAAACAAATAACAAAAGCATGTCACCATGCTTTTTTTAAAAAAATATGTCTTTTGAGGGTTGAACTTAAGTCCTTGTACTTACATAAAAAGCACTTTGCCAACTGAACCATTTCCCCATCCTAAGATATCATCTTACCTCAGTTAAAAATTGAAAAAAAAATTTTTTGGAATACAGGCAAGAATGTGGAAAATAGGGAACTCTCCTACACTGTTAATAGGAATGCAAATTAGTACAATCATTATGCAAAAGAGAATGGAGGTTCCTCAAAACATTAAAAATAGAGCTGCCATATGATCTGGCAATTCCATTCCTGAGTGTATATCCAAAGGAGAGAAAAGCAGCGTGTCAGAGAGACCACTATACTCACATGTTAATGCAGCACTAGTCACACAGCCAACATGTACAGCCAACCTAAAACTCTGTCGGTGGATGCATAAATAAAGGGAATGGAATCTTATTTGCCATAAAAAGAATAAAATTCTGCCATCTACTGCAACACAGATGGAGTTCAAGGACATTGTGTTCAGTGACGGGTCAGCCCTGAAAGACAAACACTGCACATTTTCCTCAACAAGGAAACTGAAAAATGATCTAAAGTAAGGATTGTGATTTCTAGACCAGGGAAGGAGATGGAGACAGGGCTGATGAAGAGGTGGGCAACAGATTCAGGTTGATTGGATAAGAGGAACAGTGTCTAATGTCTGTAGCACAGCAGTGTGACTATGGTTGGAAATAATTAACAGGTATGAGATATCCATCAAGGTAGCTCATAAATTTTGAATGTTCCCAACACAAAGCTATGATAACACTTCGAGGTGCTTAATGATGCCAGAGTTCTGTTGAGGTAAGGAAAATACTTAGAGCTACATAAAAGATCTTATTTGTGCACTGTTAATGTGTGAAATGGCTGATGTGAGTGACATGGATTTTACTTCAGCTAAAAAGAGAGAAACTCTGGATGTGCATGTGAAAGTCAGATCCATCCTATGAGAGCTAAGGTACCCTGGTATGGTGTACAGTATGCACCCATGGCATGCCAGTAATGATCAGAGGCAATCCTGAGTATCCATGGCAGCACCTCTAATAGGTAACTTTACAGAGCAGACAAAAATGAGAGCAGATGGGGAACCCCCAGGATCTTCATTAAAAGGATTCTGGCTTTTGTAACATGTGTAGTTAGCCACACATGGCCCAAAGCCCTGGAATTTCAATTTCTTAAAACTCCATCTTCAAGGAACTACAGATGGAGTAGGAATTGCCCTCGGTTACCTCAGCCTTGAAATGGGAACTAGTGGGAGGAGACACAGTCACCGTTCACAACAGAACTGAGAAAGGAAGCGTGCAGTCTTGGGAAGGGACAGATGCGTTTCTCCTTAGGCCAGTGTCCTGGTAAGAAGACCTGGAGCTAACCCTTAAATATCACAGTGATATCTACAAGCACATGTTCAAAAGGAAACACCCAAACCAAACCAAAACAAGCAACAACAACAAAATCATTGCAAATGAACAACATTAGTTCATGACTATGGTGGTGTATACATGTCGTATTCCGTTTCTTGCTAATATGCCTGTTTACCATAACTGATTAAGGTTTTTATTGTTTATTCAAATGGTGTTTGGTTTCTTTCTTTTGAGTCCTCCAGCCTCAGCTGTGAAGAATCCCATTAGTTATGATGAAGAGGGAAGGCAGACGCATGAAGAAGAGGCTCTGGGACAGACAGTGCAGGACAAACCACAGCTCTCTGTACTGGAGTCTACTTCTAGCAGCCATTATTCTTGCCTGTGTGGCACTAGAGCTCAGTGCCAACTATACCAACCATTCATTATTCTCTCTACCCCACAGCTACAGAGTCTTCCCACTCCAACAAATAGCCCATGTTAGAAAACATAGTCTTTCTCCGTGGTCCCCTTTCAACCCTACTGTCCACTGACTGCAGACTGTGGTCTTCTAGTCTGACCTCTCCTCCCCAACTCCACAAACTGACTTTTACCAGGTCAGAATGGCTCTTGTCTCTAAGTTTTAAGAACCCAGAAGCCTGATCCCTGTCGTGATCTGCATTCATTCCTCAGTTCTTTCTTTATTCCGCAAGTCTTTATTGCACCGTCTGTGTATGGTAAGATGTGGAAGGGTTAAAAAACAGCATAGCCCTTTTCTGGTTTCTGGAGTTTTGTTTTTGCTTGATGTAATGAGATCTTCAGAACTAAAACAACACAATACAAGTGTTCTGGAGCCTCCACAGCAGAGTTTCAATGTGAAGGCCATCACTTGGTACATTATTCTTGATTGATGGGCAGACTAATTAAGAAGCAGCACATCAGAGAAGAAGCAATGTAGTGTTTCATCAACTTGTACTCTGTATATGTTTAAAAGTCCTCTGCAGCAGGAGCATGCTTTTCACATTCTTCTCCAGATCACTAGTGTCAGGAATCTTACACAACAACAACAAATAAATTTAGCCATGGTTGGCAAAAACAGTTATTTAACTTGACCTAGTTATTGACAAGGATAACAATGTAGTCCTTGATGATGAAGTCAGAAAATTCAGGTTGTTCTTCATTTCTTTGTGTGGCATTACTTCCTGTGCAGATATATTTAATTCACGTTGCTGTGTACACAGTGCCGACAACCGCAGCCGATTGTGGTGAATATAAATGTAATATGAATAAGCCATCTTTTGCTGACCCCCGAAAGAAGAATGTGATGTAGAAAGGATTCAGATCTTTAAAGTAACTGATTGTGTTTCAAACTGAGTAATCTGGAAAAGAGACACGCAGAGCTTCCTGGAAATACACAGAGGAAGATTCCCACGTTGGTACTGCCACACTCACGGGTCCACTTGAACTTTTTCCTAATACTGTGGAGAGAGCCAGAAGGCTCTTCTCTGGAGAGCTTTATAGAGAAGAAAATAGATAAGTGTGAGAGATTCCAGAGCTGTCTTAAGAAGATGGGTTCAAAGAAAGCTCGTTCATACACCAGGCTGAGGCTGGGTAAATAAAAGCCATGTGGAGAAGCCTGTAACAAAGGAGCAGACAAGCTTAATGGGTTTCTTTTAGCAGTCACTTCTCATGTGGATTTTATTAAATATTTATAATTTTTTATTTTTCTTTGAAACTAAATAGGTTATACAAATTGCTATTTTAACAAGCTAATCAGTATCTTTTGAATAAGTTAGACAATATATTTGATATTTGTGAGTATGCATTCAATGTGTAATGTGATATATAGTTTGGTAGAGTGTAAAGATAGGAATGTTCTTCAGTGGTAGAGCTTTTACTTGTCCAGCATGGACAAGGCCATGAGTTCTCTCTCAAGCATTGAGGAAAAATGTTAACTATTTGAAGTTACTGTTTGCCAAGGTTGCAGCTCAGTGATAAGGTAGTGTGTCGCATGTGCACATGTGTGATAAGGTAGTGTGTCACAGGTGCACGTGTGATATGTGCACGTGTGTGATAAGGTGGTGTGTCACATGTGCACATGTGTGAGGCCTTTGGCTCTAATACTAATAAAGAAAGAAGAAAACAACCCCCAAATTTTCTCTCTCTTGCTCTCTGTGTGTGTGTGCATCTGTGCCTATGTGTCTGTTATACAAAGATAAAGATAATCCTGTTAGCAGTTTTCATAAAAATGGAGAACGAGATAACTCTTACTCCAGACCTAGATGAATGACTTTATGCAAAGTTTGGGGGAGTCAGTGACTTGGAATCATCTAGGTTGATAGACGATGGGAACTCAAAGACAAAATGCAGGAGAGAAGTAACTACACCTTCTACTGAGATCCAGAGCTGGGTGTGAAGACTTGACTAATGCACTTAAAGTGTGATCACCTAAGAGCAGTGAGCACTAAGCCCTGAATGCAGTTGTATTGGGGGCTGTCGAAGGAGAGTCAGGGAGAAGTGGACACAGACAGCCTAGTGAGAAATTGATTTTAAGTATGGAATAAGGAGGAGACAGGAAGCAAGAATAAAGCAACATGAAGGGAGTCAGGGAAGCATTGAAAATAATTATCCTTCTTCATAAGAAGACCCTGCATTTACCAGAGGGAGAGGGGGAGGGGAATCCAGCCAGTTGAGCTGAAAAACCCTGTCTAAATGTGAAAGTAAGGTATGTGTACTAGATCTGGAATATTCATCAATGTGTTAAATGTCACACATTCTAAAAATATGAGATAGATTTCAACAGCCTATAAAGACTGATGATTGGAATCTCGCTTCTATGATGCTATGGCAATTCAGATGGTTCCTAAGTCTCCCTGGCAACAGCTGATACTACTTCTTGTTCTTTGAAATCACATGACACCTGGTGTAACACTTAGAGAGCAGAGGGAAGCAGCCAGTTCTATTTCCTAACTGGTGACACAGACACCAAGGGCTGATGTAGAAGGCTTTCATTGACCCCTCTAGGTTGTAGCTGTCAGAGCCAGTGAGATGGCTCAGGAGGTAAAGACATTGGCTTCCAAGCCTGAAGAACTGAGTTCAGTCACCAAGTCACATGTGGAGGAAGAAGAGAACCAGTTCCTGCAAGTTATTCTCTGACCTCAGCATGCATACTTTGACATATTTTTGTGTGCAAGCATGCACATGTGTGTGTGTGCATATGCACATATGCATCAAATAAACAGATATGTAAAACAAGTTTCAGAAACAAAGCTGTAACTGGTGGTATGAGCTGGCACTTACCTGGGTGTTAACCTTGGTCTTCATTAGCTACTCCTCTGTATGAATAGTGGTGTGGTTTATGAATTGCATATCCATTTAAGAAAGATTCTCTTAAGCTTCTACTTGGAGTGTCTAAATTTCTTAACTGTACCACCAATACAGTGGGTTATCCATGAACAGCCTACCATCTGCACCTCAGGATTAACAAGAGGCTCATCTACTAGCTAAGAATATGTTATTTCATGATGCATGAGACAAGCCACCAACATAGCCCATTTCCAGATTTTCCATCTGTGGAATAGAAACAATCACCAATGCCATTTTTTTTTCCTCAGGGGAATGTCTGAATAAACAACAATCTTAGGCTTCTGTGTAGCTATACCAAGATGCCACATACATATATCTACCTGAGATGCTTGCATGTATGAATAAGTCAAAGAGGAATCACTTCTGCGTATTCATTAAAGTTACAAAGAACGATTCAAATTGAAGAGCTTTTACTGTTATCAAGTTAAGATCCATAAACCCATCATAACTCTGTTTTTCAGTGGAGTCAGTTCACGGGCACTAGACTCAAATGATAACGCTAGCACCTGTCACTGCCTGGACACTTGTTACGATCCCTTATGTCTCCTTTAGTCTGAGAGGATTTCTAGAGAGGAGCAAAGATGGCCTACACGTATTTCTCCTCCTCTTCTTTTGTACTCACCCCACATGTGTGCATTCTGTACTTTGCTGTGGGGTTTAAAAGGTGAGACAGTAAAACAAACATTCTTGGAGCTAAGAACTTTCTAGCAATGCTATAGCAACAGCGTTGATGGAAGCTATTAAGGTCTTATCTGCAGGCCACTGGATAGAGAAACAGAAAATACAGAGCTGGGAGACCTTGGAGGCTGAAATGCTGTTGAAGGTTAAAAGATAATAAGGACACAAAGTAACCTGAACAAAACGCCAGCGGTGCAGGATAGCTGGGCAAATGGGAGCTGGTTTCTCAGAGAACGCTGCTGGAAGAGAGTTGATATGCACTGGAGGAGACATAATATTCACTGAGTGCTTATGAAGTAATGGACATTGGGCCCTTTGCCTACTTTTTTTCATGAATTGAAGGATATATTCCTGGTAAGATAATGTACATGGAAAGCAATGATTGCTAACTTAGAATCTGGGTTGTATAGTGCATTTGTCAGGAGGGTAGAAATCAGAAAAGAGATGTCAGATGACTCTAAAATGCCAAATAAGGACTTTGGGTGTAAGGAGAAGCTACATACCATTTTTTTTTTGGTAGGAATTCTTTGTCCCCAGCCATGGAATTTAAGAGAGAGATGTTCGAGACTGGGGAAAGCAATGTGGTTGCTGAAATAATCTAAGCTTTAAGTTATGGGCTATAGTCTAAAAGAGGCATGAATCAAGAATGAGTGCAGAGCAAGCTTGAACTAATGATTGCCATGGAGAAACATTTAAATGATGTAAGGATGAAGTGATTCTCATTAGAGCATTAGAATTAGAGCAGTGGTTCTCAACCTGTGGGTCACAACCCATTTGGGGGTTAAACAATCTTTTTATAGGAGTCACATAACAGATGCCTGCATATCACATATTTACATTGTTCCATAACAGTAGCAAAATTATAGTTTCAAAGTAGCAATGAAAATAATTTTATGGTTGGGGATTACCACAAAATGAAAGTATTACCACTATATTAAAGGGTCACAGCACTATAGGAAGGTTGAAAACCATTGCATTAGAGCAAAGAAAGTTAGGTTTGAGTTTTGCTTATATTGTTTAAAAAGACTATAAGGCAAAGATTTTGCTGAAGAATATTCACAATTTTAGAACTGTCCAATGGGGGCTGCTGGGATATATCCTTATCACGTGCTTCTCGGTGGGTGGGGGGAACTGGGATACATACGGAGCTAGCAGGTATGGGCCAGTTACTTTCTCATTGCTGTGACCTGATACCCAACAGGAAGGGAGGAAGGTTTATTTGGGCTTGGTTCATCATAATGGGGAAGTCATGGTGACAGAAAATGAGGTGGATATCTGGTCATCCTATATCTACAGTCAGAGAGCATAGAGTAGGCAGAAATTGGCCTGGGCCATCAAACTTCAAGACACTGTCCAATGACTCGCTTTATATCTACCAAGGCTCCACCTCTTGATAGTTCTATAATTTTACAGAACCAGAATGTACATAAGAAAACAGCCCAAAGCCATGAAGACCAGCTTCAAAAGCATGGACCTATGGGAGACATTTCATATTTGAATCATGGCAACAGGGTTTACCTCCCCCAACACACACTATTTCTTCCCTAGTGGATTATGAAAGAACGTAAACTCAAAACATCCACATCTACTCACTTCCAAATCTGTCCTTCAGTATTTGTTGAGCCCTTTCTCTGCAAATGGAGTCATGAGCTTTCTATCACTTGCAGCCATGGCTTTGGGCTGCTTTCTTATGTACATTTGAGGGTGAGGATAGAATACATTAGCTATGGGACAGCAACATAGTTTTGGAGATAGTTTTCTAAGTAATTCCACTCTAATAGCCTTTTATTGTCATTGTTGTTTCATGTACAGCAGACAGGATGCTGAGGGAGACACAAAGTTTTGACCTTCTGTAATCTTGGGGAAAATATCAGACTCTCTGGGACTTAGATGTAAAATGAGTGAGTGGATTAGGTAACAGGATTCAACCGTACCCTCCTTTGCTTTTATATCATGTACTTAGACTTAATGATGTCTTTAAGGAGTGGTGTCATGATCTTATGAGTGTGGGCTCCTTCTTGTTGTGAATAGGAATATTCTTGAAGTGTCAGCTTGTGTCCAGGACCATCAGACACTGCAGTCTCTTTGCTGAATCTCCAACCCAAACCCCAGACCTCTTGGGACTCCGATGAGTCAGTGCATTCTTGAATAATGCTATCTTTCATCATGTGACCACAAATATAGTTAAGAGGAGACTGCTCAGCCCCTTCGCGTAGGTCACAGGAGTGAGGCTGACTATGAGGGCAGGAGGGTTCTGATGCCATGGTGTCTCCTCTACTCCTCTACAGCTGCTCTAGCCTGCTGTACTGATCTCCAGTGTTCCGCTCTCTCTGGGCCTGCATAGCTGACCCCACATTCGCTCTTTTTTGTTTTGTTTTGTTTTGTTTTGTTTGCCTTTGTTGTCAATGGCTCTGCTCTTGCTGCACTCTTGCCTGCTCCTGCACTCTTGCCTGCTCCTGCACTCTTGCCTGCTCCTGCACTCTTGCCTGCTCCTGCACTCTTGCCTGCTCCTGCACTCTTGCCTGCTCCTGCACTCTTGCCTGCTCCGCACACTTGCTGCCTCTGCCTCCCTGTCATCAGCATTCCCTCCTGCTCTCTGGTCCGGAGTCCACATCTGCTGCCTGGGTAGGAACTAGCCCTCTCCGCTCTTGCCACATGACTCTATGTAACTGCCATAAATTCTCTTCCCCAGTGAGGCCCTGATATGAGAGCTATTCTGCTGTGGATGCCAATGGATCTCCACTCTGTTTACCTTGCACCCTGTTGAGGAGAGCCTCATGTAGACACTCTAATCCCAAGCCATGGCTGTCATCTGCAACACTGACATTTGTCCCCAGTGTTCTCACTCATGCAATCTATTCCCCCTTCCAAATACTATAGCTATTTTTCCAGCAGGAAACATCTCTGCACTTTTAATAATCTGCTTCTGTTCTTCCATGGATTTAGAGAAATATACAGACGTTAATGAGCATTAGTTAAACAGAACTTGCCAGGGTGCTTGGGGTCTGTCTTTGTTGCTCTGCTCTCATCTTCTTAATTTTTTTGTTTCTGTTCTCCTAAGATGGATCTCAAAGTATAACCTGGGCTGGCCTCAGAGTCATGGTGATTTATCTGTCTCTGTCTCCTGGGTATTGTCTTATAGGTATGTGCTATTATCTAACTCAGAAGAGTACTTTATTGTTATTTTTACATGTGTATGTTTGTACAGTGTGTGTGGTGTACATATGTATGCAAACTTGCATATGCATGGGTACATGTGTATATGTGGGTCTTGGGCATGTGGAAGCCCAAGCTCAACATAGAGACTCTTCCTTAGTTACAATACATAAAACTTCCTCAGTTACTTATGCATTGAGGCAGGATCGCTTAATTGAGCCCAGAGCTCACTAGTGTAGGCTAGTCTAAGTAAGAACTTGCTTCTGGAACCTTCTCTCAACCTTCTGAATACTAAAATTATAGATGGGCTACTATGCCTTCCTGGCCTTTACCTGGGTTCTGTGGGTCCAAACTCTAGTACTCATATGTGTAACAAATGCTTTATCCATTGAGCCATCCCCCAAATCTGGGAGTGGGGACTTTTGTTCCCTAAAACCAGTCTCTCAATGTTGAGATTTAGTATCTCATGTATCTTTAAAGGATGATGGGGACTAACAGAAAGAACAAATGGCATCCACTGCTAAATCCTTTTTCTGGAGTCTCTCAGGAGCAAATGGGTCTTCCAGGATTCTGGAGATAAGCATGCAAATTAGATTGCTTCAGTGACATCACACTAGACTGTACTATGCCCACAATAGGAAAGTAGGATAGAAAGCTAATTCTCAGCTATGTGCTTAGGAAAAACCTGTCCAGACAAGGGCTGAGGCCAAGGACAATCACCATGTGGAATAACCTTGGATTTCACCAAAGAAATAGCTAAGTCAAGGCCCCAGGGAACCAAATCCAAAGCATTCCTTTCTCCTGGGCATTGTTTTCTTTTCTTCCAAGCTCTCTGGTTGCATAACTATCTAAACACATTCTGACACGAAAGAGAAATGCCCTGACCTCCTGTAGTGCTCATGCTTGTTTATACTCCACTGTTGGCTTGTACCTGCACAGTTGCATACCAGCAGTCCCTGTCTAAGATGCTGTTACGGAAATCCTGCATTTCCTTTATAAACAGAAAAGGACAAAACAGTCTTTTATTCTCCAAACCTCTTCTCTTTCACTTCTGACATATAGTTCCTGTGCAGTGCACCTGGGACCCTTGAAAAGGGGGTGTCTGGAGAGTTCCTTTACTGAAAGGTTAGGGAAAAGCTGTCCTGCCAAGTGTTGCTGCCAGTGCCTTGGGTGCCCCTCACAAGACAGGCACAGTGCCTTGCAAAAAATACTTCAGACTTGATTAAGCAAGTGAATTGTCCTAAATTTAAAATATTATCCCTTTAGCCTTTAAATAGTAATTTTTCGAGTTTCAAATTTAATAGAATAGAAAGTTGGCTAAGAAAAATCTTGCCATAATCATGACCATTCAACAAGCCAGAGATTTTAAAAAGTAGGTTCAAGTCTAAGTTTTGCTAATCTACTTTTTAAAGGCCCAGTATCTTTCCCCAAACTATGTCTAGGTAAATCATGCTTAGAAACCATTAAAAAAATTTTTTTAAAGGATTTTGCCCCATGGCTACCATCACACTAATAATTTCTCTTGGTTTTATGATTAATTGCCAACATGTTTAAAATCAATACAATTCTCATCTGAAGTTTGATTCCTTAGGTTGAGGTTCTGAGAGGAGAAATCTCTTTTCATTAGAAAGAAGGCATAAACATTTATTTCCAGTGGCTGATGAAAATCCAGTCAGTTCAATGGCTCCAGGCACTGGTACCTTTTCTCCTGTTCATAGAAAATAACAGGATTGTAGTTTCACTTTTATGGAACGCATTTAAATATCAAAGTAAAAATATTTTTCCACATAAACAGAATTCATTCCAGGTTCTAGGATAAAAGAGACCATGACAGTTGTCTTTATTGACAGGTCTACTAGAGTTAGAATCATATCTCTCTATTTGTCTTTGGAGATGTTTCTAGAGGGTATAACTAAGGTGTGTAACCCTGAATGTGGTGCTATCATTCTATCAGCTGTAATCCAGGACTAAGTAAAAAGGGGGGAAACAGAAAGCTCTCTAAGCATGGGCATCTTCTTCCTCCGCAGCATCCTGATCTACATAGATGTAAACAAACATCCTCAAGCTTCTCTCTCCACTGGCCAGAGCAGCTCAAGGTACCACACCTTCCTCACTGTGAAAAACTACAGTACCCTGAAGCTCTGGCACAAATAAGCCTTTCCTACTCAAGTTGATTCCTATCAGGAATTTGGTCACCATGAAGAGAAAAGCAATTTATATCAATTTCCATTAATTTCATTTTCATTTCAATTAATTTCATTTTCTTGACTCAGTAAAAAAAAATCCAATTGCACAATTACCTCCTTCTGTGCCTTCAGTTGAAACTGACTAAAAAAATTAAGATCTTTCAGTGAGAGACTAGGGAGATGATTCAGCACTTGCTGCCCCTGTAGAAGACCTGGGTTCGGTTCCCAGCATCTACATGGCAGCTCACAGCCTCCTGGAGTGTTAGTTCCAGGGGTCTAGTGCCCTCTCCTGATCTACCTGGGCACCAGTGTGTATCTGCTCTACATAAAACTTATGTGGGCTCATACACATACACTAAATAAATCCTGCTTTAAAAGATTCAAAATTGAATTAAAAATTAATCAGATTTTATAAATAGTGCACGGAGAGATATTTTTATTTATAGAATGTCACAATTTAAACCAAATTCTATTAGGTAGTCCCAATAGTTTAATTAAAGGTCCTGTCAAATATGGTACAGGATTGTTATTTTAACTTCTAAAATTAAGTAACTTGAAAGAAGGGGCTTTTAATATTAAAAAAATTCCTGCAGAGTTTTCAATAAATTAGTGCACAATTTTCAAGAGACTTCTGAAGATGGCAAGGGAACCCTAGTATTTCCTTTATCTATGGCATAAAGATGTTTTTAGGTATTCAGTACAAGGTATGAATTAAGTTTGAAATTAAGGAAAGTAGAGTGTGAAACTATATGACCTAGAGGTCACTCATAAATCAGCACTCCTAAATCTTACTGCCTCCTATTGTCTTCAAATGAGGTATTTTCTGCCAGGGCTGGAGAATTGCCTTGGTGTTTAAGAGTATTTGTTTCTCTAACAGAGAACCCAGCTTCACTTCCCAGGATCCACATGGCAGTTCACCACCTTCTGCAACTCAAGTCCCAGGGGACCTGATGTCCTCTTCTGGCCTTCCTGAACACCAGGCATCACATGATGGACATACACACATGCTGACCAAACACCCATAACCAAACATTTATATACAAAATAAAACAAAACACATGAAATAAAGTAAAATAACTACAAATATTTTCTACCTCTACTTTTTTCTTAAAAGTCATTGGGTGACATGGGTAGTTTGTGGAGCCTCTGGCAGTAGGACCAGAACTTATCCCTAATGCATGACCTGCCTTTTTAGAGCCCATTCACGGAGGAACAACTTGTTCAGCCTTGATACTGTGGGGAAGAGCTTGGTCCTGCCTCAACTTGATATCCCAGACTTTGTTGACTCCCCATGGGAGTCCTTACCCTCTCTGAGGAGTGGATGGGAGGTGGGGTGGGAGTAATCTGGGAGGTGACTGGGAAGAGGGGAGGGAGGGCAAACGATGGTTGGTATGTTAAAGCATACTTTTAAATCAAAAAATCCTCTCTCAGTGCTGTGACTCCATCAAGACAGTCCTATATCCCAAGTAAAGCCAGCTTCACTGACAGGAGTGCAGTGTGGCTGTAGCTCAGTGGAAGAGTGTGTGTGCTTAACATTCACGAGGACCTGAATTCAGTCTTCAACAGTACCCCCTACCACAAAAGACCAGTGCCCTGTGTGAAGCATTAACTTCAGGGAAATTAATATCTATTCCAACCTTTGATTTCCCTGTCATTGTTGAACTCTCTTTAGTTTCTGCCCAGCATAATTTGAACCATTTGTCTAAGCCCCTGGCAGTCCCAATCTAAACTACAATCACTGTCCTTCAGTTTGATGGCCTCAGAACAGGGTCTGTAACTGATCCTGACATGCCATCTGAGGCTCTCCACTCATGCATGTGGCTTGAGGTCAGCTTATAACATCTCAGAACCAAACTTAGGTGAGCCTAGTGGTTAATGGGTTGTTTCACACATCCCAAGTTTAGGGGAGGCTCATTGGAGAGCAAAGTTCGTGTTCTGTTTAGACAGCATGAGGATTCCTAGAAATCTCAGAAGCCGAAAGTGTGTGGATTCTCATCATCTTAAGATCGCTACTACTTTTTTGTCATCCTGGAAGTTTGGATAATGATGGGGGCATTATTGCTGTAGGGTTGGGATTGCCTCTTAGCAGGAAAAGAAACCCAGGCAAGAAAATAAAACTTGCAAATGATATAACTAAGGCCTGATCATCCTAAACATTTTGATAGATTTATCAAGAAAATTATATTCTACAGTAATCATTGAACAATGTATTCATGTACTGCTGGAATAGCTCAATTTTTTCTCTCTATTAATTAGCTGTTATTGCCCCGGTACAGAATACTTGACAACTTAAGGAAAAAAGGGCTTATTTTGGTCCATGATTGGAGAGGATATCAGTCCACATTATCACAAGAAAAGCATGGCAGTACATGCAGTTGGAGTGCATGACAGAGGCTCTTCACATCTTAGCTGACTGGAAAACATAGACCTTAGGTGGGAACATGAAGCAAACATCTCTCTCAAGTCCTGTTCCCAGCAACTGCTTTCTGCTAGCTAGATTACCAGGCCATATGCATAAGCCTGTGAGGGGTACTTTACATCCAAAGCATAACCACCATTCACTGTACACATACACACATCGTATGTGTGTATGTGTGTGTATGTGTGTGCACAAATTTTTATGTAACCAAAAAGAAAATATTTTCTTACCTAATGTCCTTCAGCACAAATTCTTCTTTGGGACTTTTTCAACATCTGCCTTAACAGAAACAGAAGGACTCAAACAATGCTCTCTCTTCCACCTTTCCCTGGAGCTGGGTGGAGAAGGCTAAGAAGGCATCCAGCTCCTGGTATACCAGATGCCATCTCTCAGCTTCCTCTTCCAGCAGCACTTCCCAAATGTCTTCTGGGGAATCCCTGGAGCAGTAGTCTGGGAGGCAACAGCTTCTGGGTTTCCCTGTGCTAACAAGGCACTTACGTGGAAAGTCTTTTTAAAAAAGTGTACATATCTCTTTTCAAAAGCTTCAGAAAAAAAGTCACTCTGTCCTTTATGTATTTTCAACAAACACAGGGGTAGATAAAGACCTATTTCCAGCTTAAGTTTTTATGATAATGACAAAAAAAGCATTTCTATTTTCTCCACAATGTGGCACTTTTTCAGAGATGGAAAGCGTGGAAGGAAGAAGTCTCCCAGGGCTAGATTCCAATTAACTTCCATAGCAAGCGCTGATAACTTCAGGCAATCACTGTTCTTTAGAAAATGGAGCAGAGAATCCAAATGATCATAAAGGCAAGATGACTGATCAACCAAGACCCTACACTGTCTTCACCGTTTTTCCCAGCTGGCCACAACCCAGCAGACAAAACCCACTGGGTCCTATCTGGGGTAGTCAGTAAAATGGATGTGTTGGGATGTGTCTAGGACCACAGACTTTGACATGTGGCTCAGAAAACACTCCCATAGTCACATAGCTCATTGTTCCATACTGTGAGCTTTCCCAGGTCTGGGAGAACAGGAAGAACTTGAGATCTGGAGTTAAAGACCTACATTTGTGATTACTATTCTGGGTCCGCTCTGAGCATGCACATGTGTACATATGTGTGAAAATATGTTCTTCATCTTGGTTGTTTGGTGCAAGCTCTCTTACTGAACCAGGGCTTATTCAGCTAGATTGTCTGGCCAGCAAGCCCAGGGATCTTTCTGACTCTGCCTCACTAGCACCATGGTTACAGGTACTTAGCACTGATTTTTATGTGGAATCTAGGGATTCAAAATCAGGTTCTCATGCTTACACAGTGAACTATTGAACTCTGATCCATATTGAACTACATCTCTAGGTCTACACTTTAGGAGCTCTGTGTTCTTAATCTAGTTATTGAATCTATGAGCTGCATAACGGATACAATGCTTGGCACTCTATTGTGGAGGCTGGGATCAATGGCTATGGCCAGCCTTGCTTATTTGTGAGTTGTTGGCCTGCTCATTAGTCTATGGGTTGACTCTCCCTTCAAGTTCCTCTTGGGATCAGCAGGCTACACTGGCTATTTCTTCCCCATGAACATTCTGAAGCTTTCAGGATATCACTTATCCTGCTAGCTGAAGCAAGCCACAGAGTCGTACACAGAGAAGTCAAGAGTATGGCAGAGTCACATGGCAAATATCATGGGTAACAAAATGCACAAATAGCTGGAACCAAATGATGCTGCTTACCACCAGCCTTAATTCTCTGCATCCCTGGTCATCAGCGGTTAAGCAGGGAGGGAGAAAATACATGTGCACAGAAAACCAGGTGCCACTTAAAGGAGCCCTGTATTAGCCCTAGAAAAATAGTTAAGGTTCAATAAGCACTGCTTTCTTCCCCTTCCCTTCTCCAGCCACTCCAGTAGAAAGGGAAATTGATACCTGCCATACTGAACTGGATTATGTATTGTGGTGTTCTTTAAAGGTAACATGTGGAAGCCCTTCAAAAGAGCCTCAAATAGTCTATAATTTTCATAATGTAACAACTTATAGAATGTTTATCTTTAACCAGATACAAATAAATTCAAGGACTTGATTTCTGGCCCACTCTCAGAGTCCTTTAGCAGGGGGTCAGTGATGGCTTCCCCTGTGACACAGTTCAGTTTAAATTATAAGCCTAAACCCATGCGTGTGGTGTAGGGTGAGAGTCAGGGTCCCAGGAAGGTGACTTGGAGCAAGTAACTCCTTCAGTGTTATTCAAGGTACCTAGAACTCATCTGGGAAGCTGTCATCAATCCTCCATTGCCCTGAAGCTGGGGTGTTAGTGGGGATGTTTGTAACTAAGAAGTAAGGACAAGGATAATACCTGAATGGTTGTCAGGTTGCAGCCCTCTTACCTTAATGAATGCAGAACTGTTTATCAAGCAGAGCATTGCAGGCCCCATGTAATAAACCTTAATTGTTCAGTGAGCTATCATCCCCAGAGATGCCAAGACTTAAGAAATTAACCCCAAGGATGGCAAGAACAAAGGGTCAGTGCTTTGTGTGGAGATATTGGAAGCCTGACCTGAGCATGACATCCTAATGGCCCTCCTGACATTTCCAAGAGTTTTTAGTATAGAGACGTTTACTTTGAAGTAATTCTCTCTCCTCACCCACCCCTGTGTGTATGTGTGTGTGTGTGGTGTATGTGCATGTGTGTGTGCGTGCGTGTGTGTGTGTGTGTGTGTGTGTGTGTGTGTGTGTGTGTGTGTATGTATGTATGTGTGTATGTGTGTGTGTGTTCAACACAGACTGACTCAAAGGGCAAGGCTGCTGCACAGGGACATCCCATCCCCTCTGTGGATTAAGAAACCCTCATCTCACAGTGAAAAGCCCTTTAGCCAAGATTCTCTTTCAAAACAGCACCCCTTTGATTCAGATTTTGCCAGTTTCCACATGTTTAACATTCATTACCTATTTCTCCTAAGATGGCCTCCACCTCAGATTATAAATATTGCTCTTCTTTTGAAATGCAAGGCTGCAAGCAGAGAGTACTCTCAGTTCAAAAAACTCTGGCATGGAACTGGGAAAATGGTTATTTCATAGTTACAGATTTTTGAAACACTGATCATTACTTAGATAATTGGGGTGCCCAAAGATCTTTGGAATACAGGTCATCGACTGTGTATACTTATTGCTGGATTGAAACAGTTCATATGTCTACCACAGCCACTCCCACCTCCCTGGGGGGTACCCCTCCTGCTCAAAATATTTAGTCACTTTATGCATTACATGGAGGCAATGGCCATTGATATGTGAAGGGTTGGAACTAATAAGCAATAGCTTGACATTGCATTTTATAAATAACTGCTTCTTTTGGAAAGGGACAAGAGCTTTTGCTTGAGAAGTGCCCTGGCTTGTGGTAGATTGTTGATGAATATTGGTTTCATGAATAAATAAGTGGTTGAGGTACTGAATTTTAATGCTGCAGCCTAAAAATAATAGTCCCACATGCTTACCTTGCAACCTCCCACTACTAAAGAACAGAAAATAATAGGCTTTTAACACCTTGGATGTTTTAAGTTGGTAGAGAAGATATTTTTTTAATGGGATGATGGAACCAGTGTCCCAGGATTAGCCTCACTATGCTGAATATACTTTCATTAGGTGGCTGTTCGGGTTAGCTAAAACTTCTTCAAAGTGTGGCTGAGAAGATTATCTCTCTTAAGAGGGCAGAGTAAGAGAATTAGGTGGATTTTTCTAATAATGGAAGCTGCCAGTACTGTGTCTGGCACCAAGTTAGTGCTTAGTAGCCACCCACCATCAGAAGTGGCAGCAAGAAGTCCAGTGACATCTCAAGCACAAAGAATCAGGTTCTGGGTCTTTCACACCCCTGGGATGTGATATTCTCTGTAACCTCACAGGCTAACCAAAAAACACAATAAACAGATGCTGAAGAGATAAGCATGGTGAGTAAATGCTTTCTGTGCAAGAATGAGGACTCAAGTCCCCAACACCTATGTAAAAACATCTAGGTAGTAGTGGATGAGACTGCAGGTCCAGTGTTAGCAAGGCAGCCTGGGCCTTGCTGGCCAGCCAGCCAACCAGCCTACTAGATGAGCTCTGGGCTAAGGGAAAGAACCTGTCTCAAAGAATAAGGTGAGAAAGGGTGGAGGAAGACATCAGCCCAGGCCCTCACAGACATGCACACATATGAAAGACTGCAAGCCTCGGGGACTTGGAGTTTAAGAAGTAGGGTATAGACACCCAGAAGTGTTACATGCCTCTTGGAGGTTCTATATATAGGATTTTCAAAATCCCTTCCCAGAGTTCCTTCTTCTGGCTCTGGAAGGCTGTTCTGGTTCCAAAAAACCATGCTTGGAGTCTGTCAGCCACCAAGCATCCCCAAACAGGATCAGTCTAACTTTCCCTTAAACTTTGACCAGTTCCACCTTGTCTGCCCACTTAGAACACTGGGGAAATTCAGACAGTAACAGGAAGCAGTTGTGGCAAAGCTCGGTCCAGTAGAGAGCTTTGTGCATGGCTGGAGATGCTAATGAGAGGAGAGGGTGTAAAACAGAGCAGAATGTTCTAGAATAGATTCATCTAGTGCCTAGAAGCAAGTAATGAATGTAGCTTGTTCTAGTCACCAAGGAAGCAAACACAATGGAGGTACAATGAAAGTACAATGTCGCTCTCTGAGGGAGGGAGGGAGGGAGGGAGGGAGGGAAAGACATCTCAGCATCTCCACAGGGAAGTCCAGCAAGGCCATGTCAATGTTCTGGAGAAGTTGAGGAAGTGAACAGGGATCTTTTTCTTGAATAAAGGAGAGATGGTTTCTCCTCCCCTGACACCCCCAAAATAAAGCCTGTGAGCACATAGAGAACAGATACTGAGAAGAGAATGGAGCAGAATGAAGGATGGAGATGATGGATTCGAACTCTTGTGGAGACAAGTCAGTCTAGTTTCCTCAGAGAGAGTTGGCAGTGAGTCTCCAGAAAGGAGAAACTCACAAGGATAGTAGCCCCTGAGGTCGAGTGGAGATCGATCATACAAGCAGATTTCCATCCCAGTGACACAGGCAGATGTTTATATATAGAATGAGGCCACGGTGGGGGGGGGGGGGATTTAATGGGCTGATGGAGTTTCATGTCACATCTGCCATGAAGTTGTGGGCCCAGGTCTTAGGTTACAATGTCCCCACCCCATCTTTGGAAACAAGAAAAGGTATATTGCAGCTGTTTGATAAATCACTGAAAAGGATTTTTAGGAGACTCCAAGTCCTGGGATACTGAATAAGACCAAGGGACAGCTAAGGTGGTCGGTCATGAGGAGCATAAGCTCTGGAAGCCTCCGAAGTGGCAGGACTCTGTTATGTCAGTCTTATACTCAGTATATCTTGATGATTTGACAGGATGTTGAAAATCTGGACAAAGAAGTAAGTACTTGGTTAAGTAACAATGCAGTTTCAGCCTGGCACATAAGTTGACTAGCGACACACTGAGCATAAACTCCAGTGCAGACAAAGAGGTCAATCAGGGGTCAAGAGAGTTGGAATAGATTCTGAATGTTCCTTAGCCCACGGCTATGAGAACTGGTGGAGAAAAGGCGGGTTAAAGACATCAATGAAGGAAGAGACAAGAGATGAGATGAGGGTCTACCTGCATCTTCCTGGAAGGTCATGTGTGGATGTTTTTTATCTTAAAGATGTGTTGGGCGTTAAGTAGCTGATAAAGAGAAGGACAAGTTCCATTCCAGGGGCAAAATACAGATTGATGGCAATAAACACTATAGGTTAATTGAAGCCTGCTGCATGTATCAGATGTTTGTGTAAACATGCCCTCAAGCTCTTGCAAAGACTGATATGTTTTTGGGAACAATGCAGCACTCACCCCTGTGAGACAGGTGTGTTGAATTCTTACCACATAGGTAATCCTGCAAGCCAAAGGTAGTACATGTTCATTACATTCTAGTTCAGGGTTTTGGTATGTTTCTTTCATTGTCTGCTTTTTCCAAGAGACTGACAATGCTAAATGAGACAGCTAATCTTGGATAGTACATCACATACATACACAGAGAGAGAGAAAGAGGGAGACAGAGACAGACACACATGCACACCACAAGCATGTACATTAAACCCCCACCATACCATACTGTATACACACATGCATATACACACATTTACAAATATATACATATACGGTCATACACATAACCCCCATTACAACATACATACTACCCACACCAAGCACACATACACACAACTCCTCCTAACAAACATATATACACATAATTCTTATTACAAAAAGCACTACACATATACACTATCTACACTATGCACATACATCACACACACACACACACAACACCTTATAGCACAAACCCACACATATAGAACTCCTGAACAGCACACACACTCTCTCTCTCACACACACACATGCATCTATACACAGTTTAATGCTCAGATTTTGGAAATGGAATACATATATTTGATTTTTGAAAGTTCCCTGGAGAATATGCATTCAAACATCTGGGCAAACAGCAAAAATTCTACTGTTCAGATGTTGTGTCTACTCTGAGTTTAACAAATGATTATTTTGAAATATATAAGGGGCATGGTTTCTTTCTCTGTTTTCTAATTATGAGCCAGAAAACGATCTGAATAATGGTGTCAGCTGGTTCTGTTACTGTCAGGATCCCCTTTCCTAAAAAGAGAGATGGATGGATGGGTGGATGGGTACAGCAATACTCTCACTCCCAGGAGAGCACACTTCCTAAGGAAGCTGGGCGCTGAGACCATCAGGCAGGCGCTCAGTTACATGCCTCCTCTGATTTGGGTGAGTCGCCCTGTAGTTTGTTAAGACCACTTTTCTTGGCTCAAATACGATACCTAAGACAGAGATCATTTGTCAAGTGAGCAAGCATGGTACACGGAGAGCTGTAGGCAGATTATGGAAAGAGAGAGGGAGGAGAGAGAGGGAGGAGAGCACCAGAAAGAAGAAGAGGAGCGAGGAGCGGAGCAGACTTCTCTTGGTGCAGCGCTTAGCACCGAGCACCAGGCATTCAAGTTAGACTGCTCAGGGTGTAGCGGCGACACCCGGGAGACGGGAGCCACTAGCAGCTCAGCTCCTGGCATGGCTCTTTTTATGTGGGATGCTTAAGGACGGCATGTACAGTAACTTGCAGAAGAGAGAAATTGGCATGAGGATTCCGCCAAAATGGAAGGGCTCCTGTCTCCGATGAGGACCAAGGTAGGGGGTACTAAACGCCTGTTTCTTTGCATTCTCCTTGGCGGTTCAGAAAAGGCTCAGTGAAAGGGAAGATTGTACGAGCTTTTGTCTCATTTCAGAACTAGGCTGGCGAATGCAACTGGACCTCTCAAAGAATAGCTTTGCCTCCAAGGCAGGGAGATTGTAATCGGTAGGAAGGGAGTGCAGGGGGGAAGAGAGCCAGCTGTCAGTGTGGACAATGAGAATCTTAGTAAATGAGTTTGCCTCTCGGTTGATTAGACAGCCATATTTTAGCAGGATTCCCAATCGTTCTTGCTTTGGGACCGGAGCTGCCCTCCCAGCTGTTGGTGTGCTTGTAGGAAGTGCCGATTTCCCAGGCTGCGCTGATGTTTCTCAGGATGGGTCCTGCATTTAAGGCAAAGAGCATGCCCAGCTCACACTGGAACATCCTCTCGGCTCCTCCTCTGTTTCAGAGCCCGAGGATGGGAAAGCCTCGCTATTGAAAGTAGGTTAATGCATTCTGGAAGCCGTTGTGTTCTCAGAAAACCCGCCGACCTGCACAAGCGATTTCAGAACAGCGCTAATCAAACACACCTTGAACTTGTTCCGGAAGCATGTAGAAAAAGGCTCCCAGAGACTGATCTCAACCTGGAGACGCCTAGTGATTTTTCTCCTTGGCTGGAGTTTGCTTTTTACTTGAGAAAGGGCTGTCTTGAACATGGGATTTCCCACAGAAAGCTTAGAAGAAAAAAGCGTTGTTAGACACCTACTGAATAACTTTGAATGAATGTTAAAAGTTTTAAATAATGCTAACAATATTACTTTTTAAATTAACGAATGGTAAATTTTAGGAGGCAAATCGTTCTTTAAACATGCAGCAGTGGTTAAACCAATAGGATCATAGGATTGGGTTTTGATTTAACTTTTTTCGTTGATGTTTTGCTAGTGATTCAAACACAAATAGACCCTTTTGTCAACAAAACGTTTTTGGTTGGTTTTGTTGGTGGTGTTTCCTTCTGATTAATGAGCATGACTGTGACATTTTGAGAGAACACTGGAGTGTTAGAACGGGGGTCTTGTGCATAAAAAGCACAACATCATGGGGAGGGGGATATTGTAAATCCCTGCTGGGCTCACCCATCCTTTGATAACCATCCTTATTAGAAGGACAGCCTCAAGTGACAGTGTTATAAAGATTCTAATTCCAGCCCCTCGGCTGGCTGGCTGGCTGGCTGGCTGGCTGGCTGGCTGATCTCCTTGGAGACCCTGTGGTGGAGCCTGTTGTTCTTCCCTCCCTAGGTGAGGTCAGGTTGCTTGCAGACAGCTCATTCCAAATGCTCAGCTCTGGATGAAGCATGCAGAGATCATACAGTTTTCATGGCTGCAGAGAAAATGGCAAATGTAGTTGGCTTCTTAGTTTTCTTTATTGACAAGCAGAGGTCTGCATGCTTTATGGAATGGCCGTGTAATATGTTTATTTGGCCAGCTTTGGGGATTACTGCCTCAGACAAGCTGTATTCAGACTGCTGCTCTTGCTGGAGTTGAGCACACCTCTGCATCTGAATGTGGATAACCCCATGCAAGTCCAACTCTCACAGACTTCAAGAGGAGTTCCCTATGTAAATGAGACAGTACCCAGACTCCACAAATCATGCAATGGGCCCATTAAAATGGCATGTTAAGGTAGGGGGCTGGAAATAGATGTCTGTGTGTCAGACTGTGCATATATTATGTTTATTAGTTGAATCCACATCATGACTTTTACTTTGACTATCATGTTATCTGGTAAGCATTGAAGCTAGAGGCCCTTCCAAAGTTCAGACCTAATGTTACAGACCAAATCATCTCTAGTTCACATCCTACACTTTCCAAGTTACAAGGGATTTGCACAGGTGCTTAAATTCCTTCTGTGAATTTCCTTTTCTCTTTTATTTCTGACTCTGTAAACAGATACCTTCCTATTGAAAGTCCACCTGACATTTGGACTTGGTAAGCTTTGATAAGACCTGCCAAATTGGGGAACAAGACCCAATTCCTCAGGCTCAGCTTCCTGAATTGCTGAGTCCTGTGCTGTTGAAATGACCCAGTGATTTTGTTTTTAATTTACCAGAGACTTACAACATTGACAGCATGTAGCCTTTCTTAAACTTTGATCACGCCATGCCCTATTAAGTCTATTCTGGAATGTTTCTTCCTCGCTGATGAGGATTTAGCTTGAAGTTTCTGATTTCCTGGGATTATGGTGGAGCAGACAAAGGATGCCTCCTTCAGCAAAATGTTGTTGTGTTGTGGTCACTTAATAACTTACTGACAATGTAAAGCAAGTGTTGAGATAAACTGGACATCATGCAGTAATTTTATTATGCCATGTAATAGACTAACCAGTCTAAATCATGGGTGCTTAATGCATTTTTTATCTTGGGATTTGCATAATTGGCACATAAATATGCATGAGATTCACTAGAAGGGACAAAACAGAATGGGCAAAATGGTTGTGCATATTGAAATTAAGGCCATTTCCAGGAGGACACCTGAGCTTCCTCTGTCTCCTGGGTGGGTGGTTACACTTGACATACCTAGAGACAGACAAGGTGGCAGCTGGCTTCCCCTAATCACAGTGTATTGTCAGCCATCTCAAGCACACTCTGGCCTTTGGCTGTGTTTTGGATACTCTAAAGCAACCTAGGAGAGCCAATGGGCTGGTGGATATGCATCTAACCAGCCTCCAGGTGATGGCACAGGCGTGGGAGGCAGGAACGGAGCAAATGATGTTTGCAGAGGCAAAGTGGGAGGAAGAAGAAAAACCAGCTGCTTGTCTTGATTATCCTGGGAGGGGAAATGGAAATAATATTATACTTCATAGCCCTGTGTGCGTTGTAAATGTCTTGCTTCAGTTCTGGTCTTCCCGCGCTACCTTCTGAGTATTGCCCCAGTGAATGAGGCAGGAAAGCAACCTCCTGTTTTGAGTTTCCTGTGGTTCCTCTTTGCCTGCTACAAAATTTGGGGTGACAACCTGATTAAGGCAAGGAAATCCAGCCAAGCCTGACATTTATGAATGCAAGGACACAACTGTAGCATGGAAAGGAGATGAAGAAGGGGGGGGTGACATGAGAGGAGGGGAGAGGGCTGGGGAATATGGGAAAGAAGAGAAGAAGCTAAGTGTGGAGAGAGGAGGGAGAAGGAAGTGGAGGGAAGCCCGGGAAAGGGAAGAAAAAATGCATACGAGGGTAAGAAAGAGGTGGGAGAGGAAATAAAAATGGTAAGGGGAGGGGCAGGAAGGAAGAAGGGAGAAATGAGAAAGTAAAAGGGCCTACGCAGGAAAGAGGGGATTGGAGCAGGAGGGAGCAGGGAAATGGAATGATTGGCCACGTTCCATTACAGCTGTGTTTTGTTAAATGCTCCTGCAATAAACAGAAAGTAGGTCCGTGTTAACCCCTCCAGAAAAGATGAGTATTCACTTTTAAAGCTTCACAACTATTTTATGTGCTAATTGAAGTTTTTAAGAATACTTACAATGCAGCTGCCTTTAATATCTGCTCTGGTTCACAATTACCTAACTCCCGAGGGACAGCACATTTTGATGTGTCTGGACCTGTCTTATTTCTGCCTCCAAGACATAAAGACATTGCATCATTTTTTGAATTAAGGTTATTTCTTTTTTTAAGGGATGGCTTCTGATTTGTGGCATAAAATAACTTTCTAAAGAATAACCCCTGGGAAGAGTGGTTCTTTTGTTGAAAGGGATATTTAAAGGGATGTGGAAGCTGGGCTTCTGAAGGAAACATCTCTAAGGGGTGGAGGCTATAACTATATGGTAGAGAGAGCTTGTGTATGATGATCAGGGGCCTAGGTTCAATCCCTGTACAATACTCATAGGTTCTCTCTCTCTCTCTCTCTCTCACACACACACACACACACACACACACACACACACACACACACACACTGAAACCATAACAAGGGTTGCTTCTTGCTAGTCTGGCTCTCACTCTTGCAGGGATAAATGTTGCTTGTGAGCAGGAGTTAGCTCCATTAACCACCCTCCTCCACTCACATTGCAACTTTGGAAATGCATTAAGGATATAGATGTAAGATATAAGAACTCTAAAATTACTGACAATATAGACATAAAAAAAAGTAAAGTCACTCTGTGGCCCTTTAGACTAGTTATAATAGATTGTCTAAAATACTAAAAGTCACTTCAAATTGTGCTAAACCTGTCTGAAACTTCACCAGGCCTCCATGGAGAATAATTCCTTATATGATCCACTGTATTCCTCAGACTTGATGCATCAGTTTGGATAAAATGCTGGACCCTCTCCTCTGAAGAGTATTATGAATCCTAAAACACAAAGAGCAAAGGGCATGGCTTAGCCTGCGCAGGGTAAGAACTATGAAGACCCTGACAGACACTTTCAGCTCTACTAACCACCACTATGCATAAGATTCTGTGCAAGCTAATGACAGCCTTGTTTCAGCTTAATGAGGACTGGAATTAAATAGGACTCGGTGGAGCTGAAGGATGGCAGGTTTAGGTGAAATTTAAGGAACTGTTCGCTACTAGCAAAATATCCTTAAAAAGGTTGAAACATTCTTGAAATTAGAGGTCTCTGAGACCAGTCAGGAATGTATGATCCTGTGTGACATGCCAGAAGGAGATAATGCAGGCATTTTGTGCTTTTATGGTACTGACCATTTTTACCAGAAAGCCAGAAATGGGTCTGTGTGAAGCATGCATCAAGTCTTCCCACCCAGAGCTATGTGCTGAACTGCTGAACTCAATTCAATAAGCAAGAAACAACCCCATTTCCCTACAACGACCCAGTTAAAGGCTCTGTGAATTGTGAGAAAGAAATCGGGACCATAAAACTACTCGTTTGGTTAGATTTTTCTGTTACCATGACAAAGACCTAGGATGTTGAACTTGTCAACAGAACAGGTTCATTTTGACTCATAGTTTTGGAGTTTCTGTGTTCTCCTGGACCTGCTTCTCTTGGGCCTGGGGCAAGGCAACATGTCATGATATAGTTAGAGAAAAACTGTTCACATCATTGCTAGGATAAAAACAAAAGGAAAAAAGAAAAAAAGCAGGATCCCACAGTACCCTTGAGGGCCTCCCTTAAAATGAACTAAAATCTCCAATTAGACATGCCTCTTAAGGATTCTACCACATCCCAGTAGGACCTTGCCTATAAATGGGCCTTTAAGGAACATCCAATAGCCACACTAACAAAACTTAACTAAACAAGTGATGGGCTGTGTGCTATATTTATTCCGATTAGACTACCTGGGTTCAGACTCTATCTCACATCTCCTATGCCATTTCTGAGTCTTGGTTTCCTTATGTATAAAATAAATATGTTAATAGAATCTAATCTTTATTGATTTTTATGCATATTCTCATGTGAGTTTATATGCATTGTGTGTGTAGGTGTCAGCAGAGACCAGAAGAGACCATTAGATCCTGTCAAACTGGAGTCACAGGTGATTGGGAACCACACATTGTGCAGGCTACCTATTGAACCCAGATCTTTTGCAAGAACAATAAGCTCTCCACCTCCAGATACTAGGACCTATATTATAGATCATTCACAAGCAGCTGGCTTCAGCATACCTTAATAAATGTAAGTGTTAATAGTAAGAATGCATAAAAAAGATGACTAAATATGCATAGAAGTGCAGACCTCATTTGAATGGGTTGTCCTTATGGGAACGAGTAGGAAAAGCAGGTATTCTGCATGATGTAACTGAAATGTAGAGGGAAGGCTTTAGCTACCTGCGAGCATCCTGTCAGGTAGGGTCTTCACCTGTCACCTGTCAAGGCACAGCTCCGGGGGCTCAGGGAAAAGCAGATCCCCTTGCAGCATAAACCAGTGCTCATTACAATAAACTCCTTCCCAACAGATGATTGTGATGGGTGGAATGTTTAAACACTGGCAGCAACAGTGTCAGCCAGCAGGTAGCTCATTAATTAAAGAATGGCAGCCTTTCCTTTTCTTGGTTTCAGTCTTAGAAAGGGGGACATGGGTTAACATGCAATCTCCCCTAGAACAGATATGCCCCAGAAGTCTGTACCCTGGAAATGAGCTCCCTATCCCCACCTCTGAGCCATCTGTTCATCATTTGCTAGCACTCCACTGTCTAGAACCCTCATCTGGATTTCCAGGTTCCCAGGGACCTGAGACCTACTTTGCTTACTATGTCCTATCCCTAGGGGCTAAAGAATAATTGGACCATCAAGTAGCTGGTTCTCTCCAAAGTTTCCCTTAAGATATCCGGCACCCAACGTGGGGCTCTAACCCATGACCCTAAGATTAAGAGTCCCATGCTCTACCCACTGAACTAGTCCTTTATTAGTTGCCGGGGTAACTTGCCTTTATGCATCCCACTTCATTTTCCCCTTGACATCTAGTATGAGCAGTTCAGGCTTCACTTAGCCCTGCAAATTACCCAACCGTATTTTAAAGTTTCCAGACCTTACTTCCAGATATACTGAGAGTTTTGAGAGAGAGTTCTGGTGTCCTTTCATCAGATGTTAGAAGAAACACAGCCTCTTGTAAGCTTTTACCCTCCGGACACTAGAGGGCGCTGCTCTCTCTAGCCAAATTGCTACCTTTCCTTTTCTGTTCACCAGCAAGAATACTCAAATTCTTCCAGTTACAGGTCAGAAGGAACTTCCACCTGGTGTATGTCCCTGGACCATGCTCTGTTTGCTTTCTTCCAAGCCTTCTGCATGCTCTACATAAGATTTTTTTTTTTTTTTTTTTTGCTGCTCTCTGCAATGGACCATCACAGCTTCTGGGCAGTAGCTCCTGACTCCCCTTGTCCACAGAGCACCCAGTGTTGCACACCAAGACTGTGAGCTCTTAGTGTATACTTGTTAACAAATGAGTGAGCACCGAGCTTCTGTATGTCCTCTAAAGATCCCCAGGGGTTCCATAAATACCAATGAGTAGATCTTGTGCCACCTAAATAACTGGTTAGATCAGTCCAGAACTATCTCCAGATAAGGTGGGCAGATTCCACAGGGTGGAGTCAGAGACACAATTTTCTGAAACATATTATGCATAGGTCCCATATTTTCAGGGTAGTAATAATGTTCAGAGGTACTGAGTGGTTTAATAATTGCCAAGGTTATGAGATTAGCTGCTAGAAAAACAACTAGAGAACAACATTTACCTTGGGGTGGGGATGGAGATCACCACCTGGAACTTCACATTCCAAAATGTTGGAAGGTTTTACTTTTGGTTTTTTTTGATAAAGCATGGTTGTACTTACTCTAGGCAAATGGTCAACATTGCTGCACTTTGCCCCAACTTCTAGTATATCTCTATAGAGGAGTACACCAACCAAACACAGGAAAGCATGTCCATTCATGTCAGTCTTACAGAACAGTGTGCGTGCGTGCGTGCGTGCATGCGTGCGTGCGTGTGTGTGTGTGTGTGTGTGTGTGTGTGCGCGCGCGCACACACACACGCGCAAACACATGTTATATCTTTGTATATATAAAATATTTTTGTACTTTTGGAGCTAAACCTGGGGCCTCATACATATTGAGCTATCACTGATACATTCACATACATACTTTGCCCTGCAAAACCATATTAACCAATATTCTGAAAATAGAAAAATTGTGTATGCATATGATATAACATTATTATTATAGTCACACTAATATATTAATAATATAATGTATCAATGTCTCAAAGCAATAGGCTTTGAAGAATTAATAGAGAAAAAGATGGATTAACCAAAGGGTCAAGATGTCAATGAAGGAAGAGACAGAGTAAGACGATTGTTCCAAATACAGGATGGAAGGCTTGGACCACTGTAAAGAGAAGTTAAAAGTCAGGAGGCATGAGAGCTATTGGGCTTCATAACCATCTACTGTAAAAGAGAAGGTAAAAGTCAGGAGGCATAAGCACTTCTGGGCTTCATAACCATGCTTACTTGAAAACCATCCTATGACAAGCCAATGAAACCCTGTTGGTTCAAGAGATAAAACAGACTCTATAGAGGATTTCTAGATAGTTTCATGGCCCTGGGCTTTCTCAAGAGAGGCTAAGGGGACCCTGGTGCTGCTTCCAGGAACTACCAGACCAAGCTACAGCAGCTTAGGAAAAGAATGCAGAAGAAGGTCCCAAGTCACAGACCTTACACTACCTATGTAAACTGGAATGTGGACATGGATCAGCATGGAACTGTCAAAATAATGAGCAGAAGAAATGAGGCTTTGTGATTTACCAAAAGTTAGAGCTGATTTATTTGTAGTAATTACATTTGACTTTAGGACAGACCTGCTTGCTATATCCCAAGCAAGGAGAGAAGCAGCAAAGCTGATGAGTAAGAAAAGGAATGTGAGCCGTTCTTTCAGCTCCCTTATTTATCTATCCAGCAGGACTTAATAAGTGTTCCTCTTGAGTGATAGGCAATAAACACACTTCCTTCTGTCAAGATGGCACCAACCACAGGGAAAGTGTTAACAAAGAGACCACAGCTAAAGAAAGCAATATCCCCTGCTTAACAAAGAGGGTCACATGTTCTAGAAGCTGGAAGCTGGAGACAAGAGTTTGTTTCTGAGGCCACATTGCTTCTCAGGAAGTGTGACAATTTTAGGACAAATGGATGATAGCAACTGGGAAAATTAACCCCCACACTATAGTCAAGGGGAATTATGGTTATGGTAAGAAGTTCATGCTTTCAAAGGAATAAAGATGCCGTCAAAAATTCTATTAGTTTCTCAGGGTCTCTTTTATCTTACACAAAGAACATGAACTCAGATCTGTCTCAAAAACAGGAAAACTGAAATGCAGTCATTTCTCCAAAGATTTCAAAGCAACATGCTGTAGGTAATGCTAGCTTAGAGTGCACCAGGCAAGGCATTGTAGATTCTGAACAAGATTAAAATTCTTTCTTGAAAAAAAAATTCCCTTAGAAATAGAATAACCCTCTATTATATTCATAGACATTCTTCAGTCTCTGTAGATTTTTTAAATTGTAGGTATATATTTAGCATGTATGTGTATGTATCTATTTGTATACTTCTCTGTGTGGTTGTGTGCCTCTCTCTCTATGTATGTGTGTATGTCTATCTGTATACCTCTCTGTGTGGTTGTGTATACCTGTGTATGTGTCTCCTCTCTCTGTGTCTGTGTGTCTCTGGGTACCTCTCTGTGTTTTCTCTCTCTCTCTCTCTCTCTCATGTTTGTGTCACTGCAGTTGAATTATTTTTCTTTTTTGAGTCAAGGATCTCCCTATGTTCCCTAAATTGACCTTGAAATCCTGAGCTCAAATTAACCTCCTGCCTCAGCCTCTTGGGTGATAGGATACCAGCATGCACCTCTAAAACTCGTAAAAAAAAAAAAAAAAAAAAACTTTAAATTTCTGTAACTGAACTCCTCACTGCCTACAGTTTCACTTTCCACTTCATTGAAATATTTTTCAAGTGTGTCCTAAGAACAAGAAATAAAAATAACTTATTAATCTTAAATCATAAACATAGTTGAAATATTGTACCATCCTACTCTGTCCCATTCAGGACATGAGTCATGCCTTTGTCCAGAGTATCCACACAGTATATATGACCCACCTAGGAGGCCTCCTGGTCATCATTTCAACAGTAGTTATATTGTAATACCTGTACATATGAATAGCGTTTGCCAAAGTTTCTGGTATCTGTTGTGTGTCTTAAAGACACACAAACCTATATCCCCACAGGTAAGAGGGGACTAGTGTACTTTTCAGACTGAGCATATAATGCGTAGTTTTTAGCATGAACCTTGGCTAGGTAGATGTTAAAGATTTTCACATTTGGTCTAAGCTAAGCATACCTCTATCTTGTACCCCTCATTTTTACTACCACCATTAAGTGTAGTTCATAAAAGGAGAAGTTCCAAACTATCATTTGTAATGAGGGAACACAAATATTAAACAAAGGCTATGTTCAGTTTTATGAACTGTAATTCAGAAACATCTGAGGATTCTATCAAAGCAACAAGGCCCCACTGAAATGTTTTCTTAGCAGAAATAGCTTTATGTAAAATGACTAATTTGCTTAGATATTATATTTACCATGTTTCTAGTATGTAAAACTATATAAAGCATATAGGCTTATATAGGTATTTCCAGTATAAGAAATAAAATGTTACTGTTAGGTAAGGGTACTGTGCCCCTTTCCTCCCAGAGGAAAATGCTATCCTAAATTTGATTTTTATCATCTCTTGCTTTTATAGATATTTTATTATAAATGTTTGCAATAAAAATATTATATATGTTTAAGTCCTTTTAAGAAAGAGTAGCCTGTGTGTATGTATGTGTGTGTATGTGTGTGTGTGTGTGTGTGTGTGTGTCCCCAGTGCATGAACCTTCTGCAACTTATTCATCTCAATACTCTTGTGTAGCAGTCCCTAGTATGGATATATGTGTAGCTGAAATCCATTTGTTTTTCCTGCTGAACAAATTGTTTGAGTACAATATTGCCGCAAATCATAGATTCATTCTCTAGTGGGCAGACATTTCTATTAAAAAAAATCACAAACAATACTTCTTTGGCGGCACGTAGATACATTCCCTGCAGCCCCTTGAGCTCATGAACAAGTCTGTGAGTGTGTACACTTGGGGGAGGAATTTCTGGGCTATGAGGTATAGGTACCCTAACTCTAAATTGCTCTCCAAAGACATCAGTGGTTAAGATGTGTTCTTTGGTTCCTACATTGACACCTCTCTATTCACTGTTCTGTGGCAGGTCCCTCTGTGCCCAAGTTGGATATCAAAAGAGGGGAAAGCAACAGCTCAGCTCCTGCTTCACAAGCATGGAGACACAAGTTCAGATCTCCAGAACCTAAATAAAAACTGAGAAAGTGCAGCTCCAGCTCTGGGGGTTGCAGATGGATGGACCCGGAGGGTTCACTGGTCAGGCAGTCTAGCCAGTTGGAGTACTCCAAGTTCAGTAAGAAAACATGATGCTAAATAAAGAAGTAAATAAGTGACTATGGTAGAGACTGATAGAGGAAGCATGTGATAACAGAGTCTGACTTCAGTATGTGTAGGTGCCTCACCCGATACACATGTGCAGACACATACAGAAAATATAAGTACTTCTGCTTATATACAACACATTTCTTGTGCTTGCTTTATTGTGTCCTGAAAATGACAGTGATTACTCAGATTTTATTACCCCTCATTCTCCTCCATTCTCCTGTATCATGTGATGTCAGTGTCTTTACTCCCACACCCCCAGTATGCATGACATTGTGTATATAGCATCAACTAGCAGGACCTGATCAGAGGTCACTTGAGTTTATTTCCTGTGTATGAAACTCAGAACTATATAAAGTACCATGATAGATTCCATAACGCAAACCAAGCCAATATATTTCCAGGTGTTTGGAAGATATGCCATCCAGGAAGACACAGCCACCTAGTCTCAGACCCCTGATTCTTTCTTCTTGAGGCTTAGGTTCACCACCATTATTTATGGGCACCTTCCGCCTGGATGGTCTCAGGGGTATTACTAAAGTGTGATTAATAATAACAATAATAATTAATTGTCTCAATTTTCTCTTGAAAAGTTTTGGTATTTTATACTTTCAACACAATAATCTTACAAATATAAAGAAGACTGGCAACATGCTTTGGTGGGTAAAGGCACTTGCCACCAAGTCTGATAACCTGATTCCAACCTCTGAGACTCACATGGTAGAAGGAGAGAACCATTTATGACTTGTTCTCTGACCTCTATACATGAGCTATGACACAGAGAGAGACACATACACATACACACACACACATACACACACACAGAGACACACATACACAGACACACACACAATCTTTATTTAAAAAAATTTTAAATGTAAGGAATATGGTAGGATTTTGAGTCAGTTAAAGGCCATTTCATAGGCCAATACTAGTCTCCTGTTGTCTGATCTGTTATATTTATTAAATGCTGATGAAGAGCAGAGTTTTATCTAGTACAAATGATGCTTCTTTACCAAATGTAGACCAAGAGAATTTCACTGCATTGTTCAAGAGTTTTCAAGTTTTGTTAAAGAAAAACAAAATGATAGAAAATTCACCCTCTATCTAGAACATGATGACATAGACATACCACATTCAAATGATCCACCAAAGACACGCCAGACACAGATTCATTTGAATCGTGGTACCTTCCCTTTACCCTGGCCTACATCAGTGCTATAAGTTTGAATTTTGTTCACTTTATGTAATTTTATATTTGAACTTTATCGAACTGTATAGTTTTATAAGAACTTTAAGTATAGGAGGTTATTTTTAATAATTATGCATATTTAAGAACCTATAATTAAGATTAAAAATAAAGTTAATGAGTGCTATATGGGGTGGTAATTGGTTGTCTTGGAAAGGATCCATATATTCCTTAAGTGAGATCAATGGATAGAACTGAGGCCCAGCTGGGGCAATGAGTATGCCTTTCTAAGTCTCTGTAAGGGCAATCATGAGCATGAGAGATAATTTAATAGTCAACTTTAAATGCTGTGTGTCCCACTGCTTGCCCACTTCTGCTGCACACATCCTGTTTTCTCCCATCACCTTGTAGCTCTATCATCAGAAAGATGCTCAAAATTCTAGAGAGTTTCAAGTCTAGAGAAAACACCTCTGCCCAGCCTCTCTAGGATCATGTCTAGGTGTTTCCCAGACAAATATTTTATATCCAGATCTTTCATTTGTAGATTATTCAAGTGCTGATAGATCTAAGACACCAAGGAGAGGAAGATGATGATGATGATGATGATGATGATGATGATAATGACGGATGATAGCAGGAAGCTGTGACATCCAGCCAGGAAGGAAAGGTACCAAAGAGAGAAGGCAGAGCCATGTGTCTTGATCAGAATTAAGCAGGGATGCCTGTCAGGAACTAACTTTAGTAGAGACAGCTCAAATAAGAGCAGTTAGAAGCAGAGAAAGATTGTCCCTTCTCACCTGCCATCCAGCCTTCTCTCAGCACTTCCTTCTGGCAAGACCAGATAGCCAAACAGTCTTGGACTACACTTCCCTGTGAGAAGAGGCAAACAGACACTAGATAACAACTTCTCCAAGATTCTATTTCTGGTCTGATGACCCTCTCCTTCTCTCACATAGCTCACACTGGAAATGCTGCTTAGACATATTCCCACACTCTACACCTCAATAGAACTTTACCCAATGCCAGGAAAGGCAAGTGGCATTCCTGTTCTGTACCAGTTCTGATTGGCAGCTACTTCTTCCTGGGCTCCTTTTATGTGTATAGTTAGAAAGATTGACTGATTGACAGTGCTTGGCATGAGGATGCAGTGAGAGTTTCCACACTTACATTTGGCATCTACTACCCCATCTTCTGCTCCATTAGAAGATCCACCCAGAAGTGAACAAATACAAGCTAGCTTCTGTGTGGAACAGACATGAACTTTACCTATAAACCCAGGTAAGAATGTCCATTTCTTTGTCATTTAAAAATTAATGTGACTCTTAGTATTCAACTCTGCCTGAAAAGATAATTCAGTGAACCCACCCTTTTCATGGGGTACACAGAAAATAGGGGAAGAATCTTGATCTTAGGGTTACTTTTGCTGTGGTGAAACACCATGACCAGTGCAAGGTGAGGAGGAAAAGGTCTGTTTTGTTTCACTCACTGTTCCATACAGCAGTTCATCATCAAAAGTTATGAAGACAGAACTCACACAGGGCAGGAACCTGGAGGCAGGAGCTGATGAGCTGATGCAGAAGCTGTGGAAGGGTGCTGCTTACTGGCTTGCTTCCCATGGCTTGCTCAGCCTGCTTTTCTATAGGACCCAGGACTACCAGCCCAGGGATGGCACCACCCACAATGGGCTGGGCCCTCCTGAAAATCTCCAAATAAGAAAAGGCCCTACAGGCTTGCCTACAACCCATCTGACAGAGGCACTTCCTTCATTGATACTCTCTCCTCCAGATGACTTTGGCTTGTGTCAAGTTGACAGAAAACTCTCCAGCCCAATCTCATGCCTTGGTCCTCCATGGTTTCCACTGAGGTTTCATTCGGCATAATAGAAGGTGGGTAGTTCTCATTCTTCCAGCCATCTTTGCAAAGCTCTGTGCCTCTCTATTCCCAGGAACCTGGTCTTCCCTTGGGTCTTGCTTTTTTTTCCTGGAGAAGTATAAGACGCCATGGGTCACAACCTCTTTCCAGGCTTGGGATGGGCATCTGTTTGCTCCACTTATCAACATAGAGGCTGAACAAAGGGACTCAGAAGTAGACCTTTGCTCCATTGTGTCCTTTTTGTGAGCAAAATCAAGATGCCGGTCAGACAAAATTTGCTTGTTAGTTTGAAATTTTATTTTTCAAAATAATTTTTTATTTTTCAAATATACAAATTGACCTCACAGCAATAGAGCAGAATGATGGTTAGAGCCTGGGAGTGAGGGGTGTTTGGATAAAGGTGAAGTGCTCCATAGAATATTGTATATTTTCACATGTATGAGTATGTGGTAAGCTTGATTGTATATTCACATGTGCATGCATGTGAGAATACATAGTGCACATGTTCATATGTGTATGTGGAAATCGGAAGTTGACATTTGGTGTCTTCTTACATGATTGTCTATTATATTCATGCCTTATTCGTTGAGGCAGGATCTCTCAGTTGAACCTAGATTTTAAAGACTTGTTTATTCTGGCTAACCAGATTTCTTCAGAGATCCTCTGTCTCTGCCTTCAACACGCTGGAATTACAGGTGGTACACCATCTGTGCACAACATTTAATGGATTTGAAAATCCCAAACTCCTGTGGTTTTTACACTTGACAGCAAGCACATTAACCCTGAGCATCACCTCTTCCCTTGGTCAGCTCTTGTTTTTATCTAATATTCTACATGATCCTTAAATTTTTCCAATGAATATATGTGATTGTTTTTTTTCTAGCTGCCTGTGAGAAACAGGGCCAGGATATTCCATAGCTGTTCTTTCTAGCGTTTCCTTATCCCACAAATGCTGTGTGCTCTGCTCAGGGAGCCAGTCAGTCTATTTTCTCCAAGCCAGTTGCTGAGGTTTTCCTAAGGCAGAGGAAAAGTTAAGGAAGAAAGAAGATGATAGACCTTCTTCAGGATTTCAGCTTTGAGGAGTTTCCTAAAAATCATGCCCTGGGGGCTACAGGTAGAGAGGGAAGGCTGTTCCATTCTCCTGGTCCTGGCCCTGCTCTTCCCACCAGACCTTTCTTCTCTGCAACTAGCAGAGACCCTCTGTGTGAGTTTCTTTGTATTCTTGTCATCAATTACCCACCAGAACAAACTAAGGGAGAATGGGCAGGACTAGAAAGGGTTATTCTAGCTTATGATCACAGAGTACTACCGTCCCCATAGCAAGGGATGCCCGATAGAGTCACACAGTCCTGGGTGGTCAGGAACAAGGCTGAGAAGCTGTTCACATAGTGGCAAACAGTCAGCAGGGAATTCAGCCAACACAGAGGTGGAGGCATGACCTTCAAAGGCTTGTCCCAGCAGTCTGCTTTCCCTGCTACCAGAATCCATCTCCCTGAGGCTCCACAGACTTCAAAATTATATCACGAGCTGGGACAACCATTCAAATCATGAGCCAGAAGGGGACACATTAGATTCAAACCTTAACACCAGACAGGCTCAGGAGGCACCAGTAAATAGAAAGGGCCACAACTCCTGTATGGAGCTTAAAAACTGGGCAGTCAGGAGATTGGCTGATCTCAGCCTCTCAGAAGAGGATACAATTTCCAGCCCTGTGACAAATCCAGCACCTAGACTGGCAGCTACAATTCTAAACTGTGATTTCTCTAGATAAAAGCCCAGCGTCTGCAGATTACATGGTCTTTCGGTGAATGAAGATGGAATTGGTAACCTGCCTTTGTGGAGTAATTTCTAAAAGTGCTGATGCATTTCTACCTTGTTTCATTAGCCAGTGCTTATTGGAAAAGGAGGAAGGGAGGGAAATGGAAATGTGCAGTTTGGGGGTCCTGGCTGTGAGTGGGTTTCCTAGGAAACCACCTGCATGCGATCAAGAGCTGCAGGCTCTCTGAGACACGGAGGAGGGAGAGATATGAAAGGGGAGGTATATGGAGAAAGAGAAAAATAAATCACTTCCTGAGCCCCCTAGGTCTTTAATTAGTGAAGGACATACATTGTTTTCAGAGAAATCCCTTGGAACTGGTGATGAGATCAAGACAGGAGTGATAGGGGACATACTAAAGGGTGCTTTGGTTGCATATGGAAATTATCTAGCACAACTTGGTCCCATCGATATGCAAAAAAGGCAATACATGAGTGAAAAAAAAAGCATCAGCTCCATTTCAGCTTGGCACAAACAAATGTGTCTCTAAGAAGGAAGGTGACTTCATCTGCTCTTACAGGCTGTGCTTTGTTTTACAGTGCTACCTGGTTTGACTCAGGGTAGTTTCATCATCTCCATTCAGTGATCAGGAGTGTGAATTAGAGCCTGAAGGATAGAGCGCTGACTAGGGTTGAGATGCTGCTTAAGGATGTGATGTATGTTCATTTAAATGTCCCCATATATCTGTGATCATCACAGGACCTCTCGCCTCCTTTCTGAGGGTGGGAAATAAAATGTGATTGAAGCATGTGTCTGGTTTCATTTGCAGTGATAAGATACCCTGGCAAAAGCAGCTTGGAATGAAAGTGATCCTGTTTATTAAAGGTCCAGGTCAGAATTCACATAGTAGCAAAGTCAAGGCAAGAACTTGAAGCAGGTCACCTTCTTTGAAGGGAAAGAAGGGAGATATGACATGACTGACCCCACTCCTTTTTCTTACACAGTTCAGATCTTAGCCTAGGGAATAGCACTGCCCACAATAGGCTGACCCTGCCTATAGCAATCAATAATTAAGACAATTCTCCTCAGGCAAACCAACAAGATAACTCCTCGTTAAGACTCTCTTCTTGGGTGATTCTGTTGTATCAAATTGGGGGCTAAAACTAACCAGCAAATGGAGTCTTTAAAAGATTTATTTGTTTACCTCTAATATACATAATATGTAGATACAAAAGCCCTTGAAATTGTATGCTTAGACTGTGAGTAGGTAAATCTCCCTGAATATTAAGGCACTTAATGTATAAGGTTTAGGGGTGGCTTCATGGTATAGCACTTGCCTGGAATGTATAAGGCTCTGGGCTCAAATCCTAGCCTTGCAAATAAACAAATAGAATATGGATTTTGATTTCTCTTGGTGTTTGAGAGTTCCTGGAAACATCATCTCCATGATGATTTGTCACTTCTGTTCTCTGGTGTGTGAACTAGGTTTGTTTTCAGTTGTGTGTATGTAATCACACATCATGACTCATCTGTAATTACAACTGGGGAGCCATCTTATATGTCTGGGTATATATGGAGGAAGTAAAATATTAAGACCAACCTAATACCTTACAGATTACATTAATATCCTAAAGTCTTGCCCTGGGTTTTAAAGCCAAGTGTTTCTGGATCAAGAAGTCTTCATAATAATGGGAGAGGGAGTTTCTTTGGAAAATAATGAAGGTCTGGAGACATACCTCAGTGACAGAGTGCTCACATAACAGGTGTAAGGTATTGTGATCGATCCCCCGCCACTGCGAAATGATGATGATGGTGATGGTGGTGATGATGGCGGTAGTGATAATGATATGGAAAATTTGTAATGCTGCTAGTTGTGAAAACAAAGTGATCACTCATCTGGCATAGCTTTGGGCTGTCTGACCCATACCTGACCTTCAGCATCTTGTCTAATTTAATTCATATATTATTCTCCACTATAGGTTGGCAGTTCTAGAAGATAGCCCTCCTTGACCTCCAAAATCTATAAAATCAGATCATCTTTCAAAGCACCCCTCTGACCCTGACATTTGTTTATTTCTCATTAATATATTTCATCCTAAAGGGAATTCAGGTAACTACAATAAAACATCCAAACTTATGCTTATTAAAGCAAAATGGAATATTGCAAATGAGAACAGGAAATGAAGCAAATAGATGATTACATATTTGCTGTAATTAAGCATTACATTTAGTTATTATCTGCCATTTGCCTGCACTGATTATATACAGATCTGCATTTTTTTCTCACTCACATGCCTGGCATGTACTATGTAACTTGGGCAGGACAAAGATTTTTAAGATGAAGATGTGGGGCTGGAGAGATGGCTCAGTGGTTAAAAGCAGTGACTACTCTCCCAGAGGTCCTGAGTTCAATTCCCAGCAACCATGCTGTGGCTCACAAAACACCTGAAATGAGATCTGATGCCCTCTTCTGACCTGAAGAGACACATGCAGGCAGAACCACTGCATACAACATAAATAAATATTAAAAAAATAAAGATGTGAATGTATCTGCCGCAAAAGGGTAATACCTTTCCTTGTGGGAAAAGCAGACACACATGAATCAATAACACATGAGCCAGTAACTTATTGTAAATAGAGGTTTTGGAAAGTAAAATTCTAGGCAGTTTGGGGAGTACAAACTACTGTATTTCCAATATTCTAAAATGTATCTTTATTGATCATAATCAGGAAGAAGAGGTTAGGGAGAGGTCAGAAGGAGGTCAAAAAAAGATCAACAGCTGCAAAACGAACAGAAAGTTGATCAGGAAGTTAATGTTTGGGGTAGAGAAGATGACCCTGCCATCAAAGTGATCGCTGGACAAACTGGAAGACCTGAATCCAACACCAAACATCCGTGTAAAAACTAGGCCCCGAGAAGGCAGAGACAGGAGGATCCCTGGGGCGACTGGCCAATTAATTTTACCTAGTCGGTGAACTCTAGACCTTGCCTCAAAAGTAAAGATGGAGCAGTAGAGATTAGACTACATCTCCAGGGTTGTAAACTGATGATTGGTTGGACTTCAATTTGAACCTGAACTTCTTAGACAGAAAACATGCCATTGTGCTGAGGAGCAGAAACTGACAAAAAAAAATGGGGGTATATTCATCTTCTTCAGATACAAGGATGCAGGATATCTATCAGAGGGTAGACAGAACTTCCTTTTTAAGAACAAGGCTATTTTCATCAATAGGATAATAAAGCAGACTTAGTTCCCCATGGGCTCTTGAAGGTAAATTTGTGATGATACCTAAAGCATTTTCCTGAAAGCCCAACTCAGCAATGAAAGGGCCACCTCAAAAGGCTTAGTGTTTATGACTCTGCTGCTTGCTTTGCCCTGTGACCTTGGACAAATCATTGAACATCCCTGTACCTCAATGTTTTCGTTTCTCTGATGGGTATGGCAACAGGGCCCACCTAATAGTTACTTAGACTTACCAAAGAGAAAGGGGGAAATACTGGATATCATCCTCTAGCCTACTTATGTGCGCACGCGCGCACACATACACACACACACACACACACACATACACATGCACGCATACACATACACACAGTACAAAAACTAGATATTGTTTACTAAGTATCATATTGTGGGCTGTTCTACTATATTATATCTTACTATCTCAAATCACATTCTACTTTGGTTGCTACTTTTACTACAAGAGATGACTGGTGACAGATTTTAAAGCTAATATTTCTTGAGCATCAATGATCTCTTAGGCTGGTCTCACCCACCAACCCACATATGCTAGCAAACATTCAGACAGATGCAACAGCCGAGTTCTGTTTGTAAATTATTGGGACACTCTGTCTCAGATGCACTTTTGAGTTCTAATCTTTAAGAGGGTTCTAGACAATATCTATGAGAACATGTGTTCCGAAGATGGCCCAGGAAGGATCAACAGGAATAGCACCCCTGTTTGTGGGGTCCCAGGTTTTATTTCATATATATGAACATTTTGTTTTGAGATAGAACCACATTTTTCACACCTGGTTGATCTTAGTACAAAGCAGAGAATGGACTATCTGATACCAGGAGGGTTAATGAAGCAACCTTCCTAGCTACTCTAAACCAGCAACCACATGGATGTGAGTTCACCTTTCCTGTGGCTTTCTTACTTACTTAGCAGTTTTACTTTGTGGCTGTTACTCATTGATACTTTGTTTCTATGTCCTTCTATGCCTGTGTGTATGTTCTGTCTTCCTGTTTCTCTATATCATATATATTTCCATGACAAACTTTCTCCAAGCCAGTCAGAAGTGAACTTTGAAGTGACTTTCATCCATCTCTTTGCTCTGCAAATCAACCACCAACGGTTTCTACAGGTCTCAGTTAAATGCCCAGGGATGTAACTTAGTGGTCACACACTTGACTGCTGTGCACAAAGCCCTGGGTTCAATCCTCTAGTACTGAAATACAAATACACATCGTCAGTGGTGTTATTTAGAGCAGAGACCAACTGAGGTTTAGTAATTTTTAATTTGTAGAATGGAAACTATCTATGATACAAAGCGAAGATAATTACCCACACTGCTCAAAAGACTTGCTGGACCGTAATATCGACTGCAGCAGACAGTAAGAGCGGTTGAGGAATGAGGGAGGAGTCCGTTGGCAAGTAGACATTTGGGGTCACCTTGTCTATTTTCTCTTCTCTCCTCTCCCCTCCTTCAGAAGCAGCTCTCAGATGAGGCCTCCAAAGATGAGTAACTGGTAGGACGGTGCTGTAGCTCCAAAATGGAATAACTTAGGTGTGTTAAATTAATGTTGACGTGTCTTAGTGTTTTGCCTGCTTGTATTCTGTGTACCATCTGTGTGCAGTGTCTGTAGAGACTGGAAGAAGGTGTTGAGAGTGGAGTTACAGACTGTTGGGAGTTACAAGTGTGCCGGGAATGGAGCCCGGGACCTCTGGAAGGGCAGCCAGTGCTCTTGACCAAGGAACCATCTCTCTAGTCTGATGGTTTGTATTTTAATGCAACTTTGTGGCCAAAAATTGAAATTCTAAGGATGGGGTCTTAATTATCAGCTAGTCTATGATGAGAAAATTGGGAGACTCCATTATCCTTGAGAGAGAGGTAGCACCCCTTTCCGTAACTTGTATTACATTGTCCTCTTCTTTAGCCAAGCGTTTTATTCCAGTCCCTCTAAAGTCCCACCCCTTTGTCCCATGTCAGGAAGAAGATCAACTATATTAGTAACTTGTCATTGCTGCGACAAAAAGCCATCAAAAGCAATTAAGGGGGAAGACTTTATTTTGTCTCAAGTTTGAGGAGATGCCGTCAGTCACAGTGAGGACAGACAGCATGGTAGCAGGAGAATAATGCAACTGGTCACATTGCGTCCATAGCCTGGAAGCAGGGAAGGAGCACATAGGTGCTCAGCTCACTTTCTCATCTGAACATTTTTATTCAGTAAAGGACCCAGCCCACATTCACAGCAGGTCTCCCTATATAAGTTGAATCTCTCCGGGAAACCCCCATAAATACATCCAGAGATTTGTCTCCTACATGATTATAAATACATTTAACTTGACAGTCATGATTAATGATCATGTCTACACCAGTGCTCCGGTTAATTAATTTTAATTGGAGAAAAAACTAGTTAGCCTACAATTTCTTAACTTAACCATTGTAAGTATGTAGTTAGTGGCATTAAGAACAGTTGCATTAGGTGTGACCGTCACCATCTATTTAGCAAAACTCAAATCTTTATACTTATTGAACAACATCTGTGCTGAGTCTCTCCTCCACTTATGCCTGGGCAACCATTTTTCTACTTTCTACCTTTATGACCTTGCCTTCTTCAAGTGCTTCCTGTAAGTGAGATCACACAGTATTCAGTATGTATCATTTTGTGAATGGTTTATTGCACTTAGCATCACATCCTCAGGACTCATTCACCTAGTAGTACATGCCAGAATTCCCTTCACTGTTAAGGGTGGATAGTACTCTACTATATGTATGTAGTGTTTTAGTTTTGCTTATCCATCGTGGAGGAACAATTGGGCTGCTTCTGACCTTTGACTATAGAAACAATGCTGCTAGAACATACATATACAAACATCTCTGCAATGTTTTCAACTTGGGGCATATATACCTAGTAGTAAAATTACCAAATCATATGGAAATTCTATTTTAGATATTTTGGGGTAACAACTATACTCTATAGCATTTTATATTCCCTCTAACAATGCACCTGTATTTCACTTTCTCTACACCCTTATGGCATAGTGTTTTTATTTTTTCATTTTTGTCAAAGTCTGCCTAATGACTATGAGACAGTATCTCATCATAGATTTGGTTTGCCATGATGTTGTGTATCTTTTAATGTTTATTTCCCACTTATATATCTTCTTTAGCTAAGTGTCTGACAAGTCTTATGTCCATTTTTAAACTGAACTTTGAGTTTAAAAAATGTATATGTGGCTCTTTGTATGGTATATGTGTCTATATGTCTGTGTGTACATGTACACATATGTGCATACAAGTATGCCTATATGTGTGTAAGTAGTTGGAAGTCAGCAATAAATGTCTTCAATCACTCTCCACCTGGGGCTCACCAAGGTGGTTCTGTCTTTGATCCATAGTGTAGAGGTTTAGCCATGTACCACTGTGTGTTGTGTTTTATGTGAGTGCTGGGGATCTGAATTCAGATCCTCATGATTGTGCAGCAAGCACATTACTGACCAACCAATCTCCCCAGCCCTAGGCTCCATTTGCATTATGCAAATGATACCCTGGCAACCAACTGTAGGAAAAGATAGGTGTCTATATATTTTAGGAGGCGTGGCTTTGAAGAACTGACTATTAAAATTCCACCTGGCTATTAGTGTTTGTCTTTGCCTATTTGAAGTTAGTCTGCCTTTGCTGATAAATGAGGACATTAAATTAACATTCTCAAGATCTCCTCCAGGTTGTAATGTCCTGGATACTTAGAAAAAAATCAAGCATTGCTTTTGACATATGAATTATAAGGAAACCCTTCAAATCTACATAGCAGGGCAGATTTCCAGATAAGAATACATAGCTTAGTGTTTTGGTTTCTCTTAATTCTTTTAGGTGTTTGATGGATTTTTGAGAGTATTTGCACTCCAAGAGGTAGTCACCATGACCTTCTGCAGGGTCAGCATTTTACTCAGTTGGATTTTTACTTAATCACTTGACAGTTTCTATTGATAGCAGAACAGCCTGCCTGCACTGCCTAGAAAATCTGTGCTCAACAGTTTACAGCCGATCATCAGCCCGTGTACGTAAATGATGCAAAGATGCACACATCTCTTAACCATTACAGCAGACAGAGAGGAAGCACCCTCAAGGGATTCCAGACAAGAAGGCTGAAAAATTCAGTTTTTGTTTTTTTGTTTTTTGTTTTTTTGTTTTTAAGTGCCTGTTTATAGCACTTTTATTTTAAAACAAAGCGGTCTTCATTCCTTGTAATGCTTCGATCTGTGACACAGCCTTTATCGTATACTATTGATTCTAATAAAAATGTGTCACCCAGCCTTTTTTATGAACCTTCTTTTTTTTTCCAACATGGTGTGTTAGAACAAGTACACATTTTGTGATGTTTAAGGGAAAATGGGGTTTGTTTTGTCAATCAACTTTTTTTATTTAAGAAGTTTTTTTCATGTTTCCCCTCCCTGCCCTCCCTTCCCTCCTCCCAATCCCTTCCAGTCCTCCCTCTGCCTCCTCCCACCCCATCCCCCATCCATTCCCCAAGGAGGGCAAGGAGTCCCAAGGTGGGTCAGTTCAGTCTGGTGTATCCATTTGAGGTAGTTCCTAGTCCCTCAGCACAATATTAGGACTGGGTTATGTGTTATAGCAACCATGGTTACAGTCACCTGTGGCTGAAAGAGGCCTGGGGTGGTCACCAAAGGAGGCTTCACAGGACAAGTAACTTGGGAGGCAAGGCATAGCTTCAGGAAGAAATGGCTTCTCGTAAGTGGAGGTATTGGGTGGAGGTGTGGCTACTCACCTGCCACGTGGCCTGACCCAGGCTTCTAGCCAGACCTCAGCACTTCTGGGTCCTTCTTTTATCTGAAAAAGAGGGTAACACAGTCCTTGTTCCTTTAGAAGTTCAGTCTAGATTTTATATACATCACACATATGTACATATACATATATGAACACACACAATATAGGCGGGTATTGAGAAGAGCAGCAGCATCATGCTCTTTCTTTTTTCAAAGGCATTAAGAAAGATGACACAATAGTCTTTCCTTCCCTTGTATGGACAAAGAGAGGGAAACTGAACCATAGAGGACAAGTCTAAGAAAGATGAAGGAAATCTCCTCAGGATTACCAATGTTGATACCAAGAAGAGTGAAGAAGAAGGGTTGATGCTTAGCTTCAGATATTAAGGATTAAGAACATGTAAAATTTGACAGCTCAGATCTTCAAGATCCTTACTGGTGTTAATGACACTGGTGACATCCATCTTAATAGGCTGTAGGGAGTACCACATAATAACTACATAATACTCCCTGGTAGATGGCAGATGACTCATCTTTGGTGCCTCTCACACTGGCTATGCATTCTAGCGTCTTACATTTAGATGTTCTCTAAAATAGTCCTGCAATTTAACCTGAATAATCAGAAAAACGATTAATTTCTGTGATGCTTGGTTCAGGGAACATTATTTCTAAATTGTTTGGTAGAAAATGAACACACTTGAGAACGTGAGAATTAGAGAAATAATGTTCAGAATCAGGAGTAAGTTAACAGCCTGCTTTTTTATCTTGACTTTGGAAACTGGGTAAGAGTTGGTCAGATTTTGGGGCATAGTAGATTGGCTTCGACATTTTTGCATTATTTTTGCGACAAAACATGTATATTTATCAAAGCAGGGAAAAAGTGAAAAACCAAGTCTATCTATGTTTTACAAGTGTTGTAAAGGTTATTTAATAAAAATATGTCTGTAAAAAAAAAGAAAATGAACACACATGAGAGGTCAAGGCAAAGGATTACAGCATGTGTACAAAAATCATAGAAATTAATATTTCAGGGTTTTTTTTAAGAAGAATTTGATTAATTCTGCTGGCCAGGAAGCTAAGACTAACAATCTCTTGTAAGAAACACTATTTGATAGTAATTTTTTGTTTCCATGATCAATTGAGGAAAAAATACCAAACAGTCCACAGCTTCAGCCATTTTTGATGCGACCCATTTTAGAAGTGGAATGATGTTGTTTACGCCATGACAAGTGCATCTCCCTTTTTCCACCACAGTCACACCGATTCTTTGACTGTCAAATTTTAAATTTCTTTTAACTTTGTCTATTTTTTTTATGTTCTTGCTATTTTATGTAATAACAATACCAATTGTAAAAAAAATGTTAACAGACAAAAAGCAAAAAATATTCACTACTCAGAGATGACTTTAATTCTGATAAGTAGGTTAAAATTCCTTGACTTCTGTGTGTGTGTGTGTGTGTGTGTGTGTGTGTGTGTGTGTGTGTGTGTGTGTTCATATGGAGGATCCATGCATATGCATGTGCATAGAGAAGCAGAGGTCACCCTCAGCTGTCATTCTACAGAATACTGTCCACCTTGTTTTTTAAGACAAGGTCCTTCACCAACCTGAAGGTCACCAGCTCAGCCTGTCTGGTTGACCAGAAAGCCCTAGAGACCCACCTGTCTCTGTCTCCCCAGTGCTAAGATTACCAATGAGTACCACCACACTCAGTGTTCTTTCATTGTTTGTTCTTGGTGTTATTGTACATAAATTGAAGCTTGCTTGGCAAACACTTTATCCTCTGAGTATCTCTAGGCTCCTTAATAGCCTCTTGCCTGGAAGAGCACAAAAATACCCAGGATTTCTTATAGGGTAATTCTGTTCAGAGTGTTCTGGAACACCCAGTTCCAAAATGCTTCTTAGGGAAAAAAGACATTTAGGGCTTAAACCCATCTCATAAAGTTGAAAGAAAGAAAAGAAGGGGAAAGGTAAGAATGAGGAAAATATTTTCAGATAGAAATAAAATTAGAGAGGGAAAGAAGCAAGTAAGCTTGTGGATTAAGAAGTGGAAATAATACATATACAATTGATGGCTCTGAAGAGAGATCAAGGCAAGAAATAAGAGAGGTTCTCACATAGGGAGAGCCTGGGGAGAGAGGCATTTGAGAGGTGTCTCTAGTCTATGAGAACAGCTTTTCCTGGATATCATAGTGTGGATTTTTATCATGTCTCTCTATCCTACTTCAATCTCTTTAAGATTTATATTAAGAAAACAATTTCTTGATGTTGAATCAGTATGTGCTGATAGCTTTTGAGCCACAAAAAAAATTTAATTCAAAATGTAGGAGTCTCAGTGGGAAAAGCAAAAAAGAAAGAAAGAATGAATGAATGAATGAATAAATGAATGTCAAATTAACTCGAAGTCCTTGTTCAATCAAGGGCAACTCTTTCTTGCCTCTCTTCACAACTTCAAAGCACATACATGCCATGACAGAACAAAAACACTCAGCTCAAATAGCTTGTGTGCTCATGTGTAGACTGTGCATCTCATATCAGAACTGCACACATCCTTCCACAGAGAACAGGGAAATTATACTTGCAGAGATGGTGGATTTTAATGAATAAAGGTCCATATATACTCATTCCATCCCAGGTGATGTAAAACAAAGCCAACAAGTGTCTTTAAGAAACTGTGTCTGGTGTGGTGGCTTAGGGAAGTCACAATAGCAAACCTTGGCATTGCACAAATTCTACTTGGTCTTAAAAACCCGGAGCCAGATATTGGGAAAAAGCCAAAAGATCAGAGAGACAGAGAAACAAGCCACAGCCACTTCTCACCTAGCCAACTCCTCAGGAATCCTCAGACTAAGTGCCTCTGAGTCCTCAGCCTAAGGGGAGGGGCTCCGAAGGCAAAGGGCTGAACTCCTGCCTGCTCTCTCTCTTTCCTGCCATCACTTCCACCTTCAACTTTCCTAGTGCTAGGATTAAAGGTGTGAGCCACCACTGACTGGCTCTATTTGGCCTTGAGCTCACAGTGATCCAGACAAATTTCTGCCTCCAGATTGCTGGGATTAAAGGCATGTGTTATCACTCCCTGACCCTTATGATTTGGCTCTGTCCTCTGATTTTCAGACAAGCTTTATTAAATATATAATATATCACCACACCTTGGTGATCTCACTTAGAGCCTGGCCTTTGTTGAGTAGGAATAATCAGTAGGTGACAGTCACTGAAGGGAGACACACAAATAGTTTCAGTCCTGAGAAAGTTACCTGATAGGAAGGTGGGCAGAATATGTGCCTCAATAGGATGTTTGAATAATCCTGGCAGCCATTCAAGACTTTCCCACACATTCTCACACATGTGTTCTAATTAATTATGAGTATTTGAAACGTACAGGCTCCCAAAGATTAATTTTAAAAATGTCAGAGAGCCTTGGACAACCCGAGGAGACAAAGCAGTGAGAGGTTTGAGGCCAGCCTTGGTGAGGGTAAGGGATCAATATTGACAGTTCATTTTTTACCACCATATTGCTAATAGTTTGAAATGTATCAGAAATCTGAATTGTCAGTGCTGATGAAGACAGAATGTTTGTTTTCTTATTTTAAAAATAGTTCAGGATGAAGTTTATATGGAAAGTTAATATTTTTCTAAGATACCTATTGTCTAAAGTTTTTGATTAGTTTCTTAAATTTTTTTTTGATTTTCTCTTTTTTGAGATGTGTTTATTTCTATGTGTGTGAGAGTTTCACTTGTATGTATGTCTGTGCAGTACAGTGCTCTCTATAGGCCAGAGAAGGTGTTGAATCCTCTTGGAACTAGAGTTCTAGACTGTTGATAGATGCCATGTGGGTGTTGGAAATTAAACCCAGGTCCTCTTGAAGAACAGTCAATTCTCTTAACTGCTGAGCCATCTCTCTAGCACCCTCTGATTCCCCCTTATATTATTATATTATATTATATCATATCACAATTGAACTGGGTTGTGCATCCTTATTTTGCAACAACAGTTTGTGATTATTGTTTTTTAAGCCCAGATGAATTCTCCTCCTCTGTGATTCTTTTTCTTTTGCCTCATTTGTCAACTTCCAGATAGTAACATTTTATATTTTCCCTTCCCTGAGTCTGTATACCTATCCCCACCTCATTTTTCTTTCTGTCTCTGATGATCCATGCATCCATCCACCTATTCACATACCCACACATCTGTCTATTCACATATATATCCATTCATCCATCCATGCAACCACTCATCTATCATTCAGCTACCCAGCTACCAAGCTATCCACTTACTTATTCATCCATCTATCTGAAAGAGCTCATGTTTGGAATTTAAGGAGGACACTGAGGCAGTGTATCTTTTTAAGCAAACAGTTTATTAAAAGAGTCACTAATGCTACTAGCAGCAGATAGACAACAGCATGTATGGAACACTGAGGAGAGTTCAGGCTAATGAGGCAAAATGAGAGTTGCTTCTTAATAGACCTCATAGGAGCCCACAGACAGGGGTCTCTGTTTCCTCTTCAGGCACTGAGAAAGGGAGAGGTGCATGTCTTTTCCATTGGTAGTTACCATTTGTAACCCTTTGATGTATCTGAGTCTGTAGGCTTACCTGGAGAAGAAATTCAGGTACTTAGAAGCCTGTTAAAAGTTATAGACTTAACAGCTTGCTTCAGGAAGAGTTTGCCAGTATCTGTGATGTGAGGGAGAAAGGGAGGAGAGGCTGCTGGAGAAATCATGGCCTGAACATCAGCCTAGTCTGAATTCTAATACCATACATTTTCCCCAAGCTTAATTTCCCCCAAAGATTTCAAATGAACAAATAAACAAACCAACAAACAAATGGGATAGAAAGAAATAGAGGCATGTACATGCTAAAAAGACATTCCCAAATTAACTTAGTCCTCAGGAAACCTTATCAGAATCTCAGTGGCAGTTATCAAAAGGCAGTTCATAGGTGGCTCTAAATCTAACAGTCAACAGACATGGTAGAAATTAGCACAAGGTAGACCAGATAGTGAGGGGAAAGCAGTTCACACCACACTTCATTTCCTCCTTTCTGCCAAGTACCAATTTCTCTCAATAGACTATTTTCCCACATTAATGTTGTAAAGGAATTTACTCTCAATTCTATCTGTGGTGCTAGAGCTATATCCTTTGTCTCCTGAATGATGGGCTTTGTGAGGATGAAGGGTCAACTCCTTGAAAGGCTAGTAGAAGTTTGAGGTGCCTGTTTTCTCATGTGAGAGCTAGCATGCCACCCCAGCAGAGTCATGAATAGACAACAGTGCTCTGAAGGGGCTGCCCCTCCCTCCTCCTCCAGCCAGAGACAGCAGTAGGCTAGTGTGCCAGGTGTGCAGCCATAATGGAAGTGCTGGTGTCTTGCTGGCTCAGGCTTCCATTAGCAAGGCCAGAGGGTCCTCCCTAGATGGGCCAGCTAGGTTCAATCTTGTTTCTTGGAGAGTCACCCAAGTGTCAAGAGATACCTGATCAGGCATAAAGGACCCATATGTGCTTTTTACATATGCTCAGACTCTAGCCTCACTATTATATTCTTAAACATCATCTTGGTCATTTCATTCTTTATTCAATTTGCAGGTGCCAGTTTTCTATTTGAAGCCCATGGGCCTAAAAAAATGTGATATTTGCTTGGGTGCCTCAAGCCCTGAGATTTTACATTTTAGTCTGACACACCCCTTGACAAGATGTTGTCTTTTTCTGTTACTTCAACCTCAACCCCCCCCCCATCATTTAATAAGTTGACACCACTGTTGTAAACCAAGTATATTGTTTCACCTCTACATCTCAAACCAAATCTTCTGAAGTTTGGTAAGAATTCACTAACTCAAAATTGTGCTGACTTTTCTCCTTATTCCAGTCTTACTGATGAGGTCTAGAGGGTGCAGCAGGGCAAAGTCATCATAGAGAACCAGACACCTTGGGCATCTAATGCTAAGGAAATATTGTTCCTAGATCACTCCCAAACCCTGACAGAGTGTGGCTCCCGTTGATCAGGCTGCAGTGTGGCAAGGCAGAATGTGACTCAAAGGGAAGGACCAGGGTTTGGAGATGAGGTGGCATTGTAGGCTTCCCTGGAGAAGGTCTTCACACAGTTGGGTATGTGTCTGATACTCACTCCAATCATGATGTACCTGTCTCTAGCTCTCCAGACAGCCACAAGCCTTTTGGTCTATATTTATGAGTAAACATCCCACCACCTAGAAACATTCAGAGAAGAGAAGCAAGGAACTTTGGGAAAGACTGAAAATCTGCTGTTTCTCCTATATTCTCTTATGCTTTCCCTGACAAGTGCCTAGCACATTTCCCAGCTGTTTGTAGAAAGACCACCAAGATGATACACCAGTGTCTTCAGGGTCAAGAATATTAAGAAGTGAGCTCAGCTTCCCATCCATCCCCATCTCCACTTCCAGGACATGTGCTCTGCTCCTCTTTGCCACCAGCATTTCCAGTCTGCTTAGTGAACAACACAGAATTGTCATGGAAGTCCCACACTGATGGTGTGTTTGAGTTTTGTGCCCCACTGATCAAGTAAATTGCCTGTGTGATGACAGACTAAAGGGTAACTGAAGCCAAGCCGAGGACTTCAGCTGGAGGGGGTATTTAGAGCAGGAGTGAGGAGATTATAATTATGGCTAAAAGGAAAAGGCAGAGGTGTGTGATCTCAACAACCAAGTTTCTAACAATGGAAGCTTCTTATAGACACTGCAGGGTAAGAAGGGCCTAAGGGACAACAGAAATTGGCTCCATGTAGCCAGGGGTGCAGTATCTTCTCTCTGTTTCCAGAGCATAGATGTTGAGCTGCAAGTTTCCTCAAGCCCAAATTTCTCAAAGTAGACCGACAGATGGGTCAGGGTTTCAGTTAAAAGCCCCAGATATTCATTAGGAGAGATGAAGTCAGTAAGCCTGAGACAGCCACAATCCCCAATGAAGGCTGCACATCATTTGGATCGGTGGCACAGAGTCACACTTAGCTGGATGCCATTGTTAAGGTGACCGGGGAGCCACTGCGTAGAGGAGATTGAGTGGGGGGGCAGTGATTTAAACAAACTGGCAAAAGCCATCAAAATGTTCCCTGTCCTGCCTCTGTTGTTCCTTCTCCCACCCTTCTGGTGTCATGATTCCTCTTGATGTTTTAGATGTGATGATTACTGAGTAATCTGTGAACTCTGTAACTAACAATTTTCTTCCATGTAGCAAAAGCTTAAGTTGGGGATTTTGTGGCTGGGTTGAGTAACACATGCTGCTGTTAGGAGCTTATGACATATCAGTACCAACTGTAGAAGAGCATAGATAAATAATGAGATGCATACTCCTGCTGTTGCTAACTCTTTCTGAAAGGAAAGATTCAACCCTCCCTTCTACAAGGCCAGGCATGCAAACCAAGGATGTTCTGCTTTTCTCTTGTTTCATCAAGTTCAGAAGGAATTGCATTCTAGCCTAGAAAGACTGGATCTCATGTTGGAAAATTGATACCCAGCTTAACAGTTTTCAAAGTTGATGGGATCCAGAAATAAAGAGTACTAAGGTGAATGTATACTGTCTTATTTTCCATGTCACATAAATATAAATGTTTATGAATACCTATGTATTCAGATAGGTACCAATGCTTACTGGTAAATTGTCCAGGCTATACACATGTTTAGCTATTACAATCATCACTGTTACTTTTAGATCACTATTATCAAAGTACCTGGAAGTACCTACTTAAACCAGGAAAAATTTTTTTCTACTCACAGTTTCAGCAGATTTAGTCTATGATTGACAGGCTGTATGCACTTGAGCAGGACACCACAGTTGCATACATGTGTGGAGAGGAGAGCTGTTCACATCATGGCAGACAAGAAGCAGAAAATAGCTACAGAAGCATCCAGGGAAAAGGACCAAACCACAGTGATCAACATCCTCCTGCTAAACTCTACCCCTAAAACCTCCTAGCCTCCCAGATAGTGTCACCAACTGTGTACCAAGAGTTCAAAGCAGGAGCTGTCGGGAATCATTTCAGAGTCAAATAAACGAAAACAAACAGTTCTAATGATGCAGGCCTACAATCTCAGCTTCTCTAAAGGCTGAGGCAGGAATATCACAAGTACAAAGCTTGCCTGGGCTGAAGAGTGAGTTTAAAGTAATCCTGGGCACTTTAGGGAAACCCTGTCTCAAGGTCAAAAGTAAAAAGAGAGCTGAAGAAAGAGCTCAGTGGTAGAGTGTTGCTGAGCATGTGCAAGGCCCTATGTGCAAGCCCCAGTAAAACCATAATAAAGAATAGGGTAGGATAGGGTAGGGTAGAATAGAGTAAAAGTACAAATATCTTCACAGAGGAAGTAGTTTTGAGTACATTGGAGGAAAATGATCGTCAGGTATAGAAAAGGTGTGAATGGGAGATTTCTCAGGGAAAGCAGGAGAGAAGTATCAGTTACAACAAAGCAAATATGTTCCATCCACCTGGTGCATGGCCAGGGTCTCTGGGGAAATGAGAGTTGTCTGTAGAAAAAGGAATCCAGGAACAATTGGCTAGATAGGCAGGATCCAGAGGTAAGACCACGGGGGAGGCTGTGAGCAAAGACAACCCTTGGGCCATGGCAGGGGAACAAGGGCTAGGTTGTCCTGTGGAAGGAGCTGAAAGAATGTTTCCACACAGCTTTAGCCATGAGAAGCCAGCTGCCAGGTGCCCACAAGATGGAGAAGTTGGCAGCATGTAGGCAAGGAGGCTTGCCAACTCCAGATATCAAAGGCTGGCTTCTCTCTGTTGAGTGTTAATGAAAGCTATTAATATCCAGAGGTCAGAGTTCCTCTTTTAAACTTTGGCTATTTCCCAGGAGCACTGAAAAGAAGAGAGAGGAGTAATGTGTTCACTCAGCTATAGGACACAGAGCCAACCACCCCAGCAGGACTGGTGAAGAATCCTCTTGCATGGGTATCAGGATGACTTTGCTCCCAGTAGATGGCCGTCTATGTAATGCTTGTTTCCAGGGGTCACCTTCTGCCCAGCAAATAGGCCACCAAGGAATTTTCCTTTCTAGTGGAGCATTGTAGAAAGTCAAATTTCTGCCCTGGGAGCTAATTCTCCTCTGGTATTGTCCCAGTTTTAGAATAATCAAGTGTAAGCTGTGTTCTACAGTTTGTGTGATAATAATAATGCTCTTGATATAAATTATTAGTAATTTTAAAGCAGTAAGCATCTCCTGAGGCACTCAGAGGGCTGTTTTGTTCTACTATTTTACTGATTTAAATCAAATGATTAGAGAAAAAACAATGCCTCTTTGCTTTGGTTCATGTTGTTAACTAGATTCACAGTAATGAGCCAATTTTCTACAGTTCACAATGGCAGTGACAGATAGAAAAGAAAACAGGCCCTGGGGCTGACCCAATGGGTTGAGTTACACAAGTCCTGGGCTCAGAAGCTGAGAGAGGGAGGAAAAAACACGTCCTTGGTGTGAAAGCACCCCCACTGTGGCTGGGTACACTTGTCAGGAGGCTTTTTCTCAAGTAGAAAACAAAATACATCACACAGCACTAGGTCTCTCCAGTTGACTTTCCAGGCACCCAGAAATTTTTCAAGGTCTTTATCTCATCTGATCTCATGACCCAGTACTGAGGAATAAGGAGTACACAGAGCAAAGTGAGGCCACGGGAGACAGTAGACAGCATCATCAGTGATGACAGTGATGATGATATGACCATAATAGAAGTGCTTATTATGCATGCAGTGCTTTGTAGCCCCCACATCAGAGCCACGCATTTTCTCTCTTTATACACATAGCAGACATATCTGCAGTAGTGTACAGGTCACTGTATTCAAAGACCAAAAGCCTTCTATTGTATATTTGCTAGGCAACAATATGCTGGGCAAAGCCACATGCAAGCAAGCAAATTAATTTTACTGTCACAAGAGAAACACAATGAAATTTGCATCAGATTTGATAACTCTGGACTTTTGGAATGTGATGGCAAATGAGGCTTGCTTTCATCAATGTAATCTTAAAATGGAGAAAAGAAAACATGCCCTTCTGTAATCATGTATAACAAGAAAGCAATGTATAAGACGTAATAGGAAAAAGTGCCCAAAGTACACAATTGGAGGTTAATTGAAGAACCCTTTTAAAACATTATTTATTTATGCATATGTGTACATCCCTGGACAAATATGTGTGTGCCACATGTGTGCAAGTAGCCATGGATGTCAGCCAGGGTGTTGGAGCCCCTAGAACGGGAGCTACACGTAGATGTGAGCTACCCGAGGAGGTACTAAGAGCTATGTGCTCCTGACTTCTCAGCTATTCCTCCAGCCCCAAAGAAGACTTTTTAGAGAAGAGTTTGAATTGGTTTTTGGAGGTTGAGTTTGGTTTCAATTGGAGGAACAGAGTGTTATCCTTAAGAGGAAAATGTCTTTTAGAAATATGAGAAGAAAATGGGACCATTGAGGACAGACAGGTAGAAGGAGGGTGGAGTTAGTCAGTCTCCATCCGACCCCCGAAGAAGAATCATGTAAGAGATACAGGTGAGCCGTGGGCTGGGACACGTGGCAGGTAGATTAATAGAAATGGGTTGATTTAAGATGAAAGAGTTAGCTAGTAATGTGCTTAAGACATGGGCCAAACAGTATAAAGTATTAAAAAAAAAAAAAAAACAAGAAAATGAGACCATTGACGTAACCATGAACAGCGTTATCAGAATGTTGCCAGGGTAGAAGACGTTAATCGGGGTGCACTGCTGGTGCACAGGCCATGGGGCACCAGGACAGTTAAGAATGTAATAGAACACAAAGTTACAAGCTTACTTAAAACATTGGGAGTTTGTTGCAGGTTTTTTTGTGTGGTTTTTATTTGGTTTTGTTTCTGTATCTTGGTTGCTTAGTTTTGAAGCCCAAACTTTGTAGATGAGAGCACTGGCTTACAATATCAAAAGCTGGATGCTGGTGCTGGTATGCATGCTTACCCTCTAAAACTCCTTTTTCATGGAGGAAGAGCTTCTCCATGCTGCCAAAGACTAGCAGGAGCTTAGAAACCGTTGTCCTGCTTTGGGTTGTAATAAGCTCCAACTGTATAACTGGATATATGTATAATATATGAACATATATATGAACAGCAAAAGAAGTGTGTGATATCACAAGACTGGAAATATGGAAGTCTGTCCAGAGTCAGGCCTGGTTAACTCCACAACCCAACAGTAACCCCCAAAGCCAAGTTCCTAAGTCAGGTTCACCCTCTGAGGCACTTCAGTACTGGAGACTGGCTACTGGGGTTGTGGCACATGCTGGGCTTCTGTGATCAGTGCCATATGCTCTGAGGGACTGAACCCCATGCACTGTTGCTTACTATTGGAGTCCAAAAGCTCAAAAATGTATCAGAACAATAGTCCTATGAGAGACCTAGGAACCCAAGAACCATAGCAGATATGCAATATGACAGTTTTATGCTGGCATCTTACTCTCTCTGGAGCCTTTTCTTCAAGGCAATGTATGGGCTTTCTTTCCCACTCTTCTGGTGTACTTTCTGTAGCACACAATTCCAGGGGATTGTGAGAACTCATCCACCTTAAAGCATTTCTCTGGCAATAGCTGTGGGTCCAAGAATGGTCCATGATCTAACATGATTCAAATAGACTGAGTGGAGACATAGTCTATGCATAGAAGAGAACTTTCTGGGGCAGGTGAGGCAAACAAGACCACTATAGAGCACCCATGAATACATGAGGGAGCAGATGAACCAAGGGGAGAGAATCTGGAGAAAATAGGAAAAAGCAAACAGACCTTGTGATGGTGGGCATGATATGCCAAAGGCTGAAGTCAGTTGTCTCAAGAAGATCTAACTTTCTAGTCTGGACACCAGTGCAGATGGATGGACGTTTCTGTGGCCAGGATAGAAAATACTGGGAGAAATGAGACATTTCTAAGCAAACATTTCATGGACTGTAGCACACTCCTCAGTTCTATGAATGAAGACTCATCTCGGCCATGTGCTTGCCTCTGTGGCATTGTGACAACACTGCTGTTTGTCCTGCTTAGCAGGGTCTTGCTCATGGCAGACTTACCATTTCCCCTTCCTCATCCCGTGACAAGCTCGGAGACAGCTGGAGCTGTGCTGTTCCCTTACAGGTCTCTGTGTGTGTGTGTGTGTGTGTGTGTGTGTGTGTGTGTGTGTGTGTGTGTGTGTGTGTGTGTTGGTACTCAGTGAGATTCTGGAGATAAGAAATCTGACCTGTTCAAGTCTCAGACAGGTTCTTGAACTTCCTAAAGGAGGCTCCATACCTTTTGTCTTTGAGTGAATACACTGTTTCTTCTTCATTGTTAAGAGGTTAACAATTGTTTTGGCAAATCTAAAATAGCATTTCTAAAACAATGGAGAAGCAGTGAGTGGATACCATTTGTAATTGTTTAATATTGTTACAAATTTGCTTACAAGAAAAGAGAGACAACTTGTCATTAACCAGGAAGTGCATATTCATAGATGGAAATCATGATGCATACTTTGCAACGTCATGGCAACAAGGCCCCAGCCCTGGACTTCCTGATTACTTCCATTGCATTCCTGGTCATGGCTGAGCTGCTTCCTTAACTGCCCTTTCTTCAACCTCAGTTGCAAAGGGGAAGCTGGGAAACAGCCCCACCCATGGCTTCATGTCCCCTGCTCTGCAAGATGCACATGAGCAGAAGTTCTGCCTCTCCTTCCCCTGTACTCTTCCAAATCCAGTCTTTAAATGGTACTTTCCCCTGTACCCTAGTATGTGCCACCAAGAGAATTACACCCAGCTGAAACAAGGAACCCAGGAAAAAGCAGGTACTCTTGCTACAGAGAGTTGGGTAACAGCCACCTCTCACCCCCCACCCCCTGTATTCACATCCTGGTTCCATTGCTTACTACCCATTAAGCCTTAGTTTGCTCTTCTGCAAAGTGGGGATACATAATGGCTTTGTGGAGCAATTACAGCTCAGGCAATATTCATAGCACCTAGCACTAAGAAAAAAAATCAATAACCAGTACTGGAATTATTGTGCCTAAAATCACAAAAGAGGGTCAGTGCGAGACTAAGTGGGTAAAGGCTGTTGCCAACAAATTTAATATCCTGAGTTTCATACTTGAGACACACATTTTGGAAGAAAGAATTGATTTCTTAAAGTTTTCCTAAACCACATACACACACATACACATACATACACTCACATGCATATGTGATGTGGGAATGTCTTTCTATATGCTGTGAATATCATTTGTTAAATAAAAGGACTGTTTTGTTCATGCCAGGCACCATAGCAATAGACAAAAAAAATCAAAGCATAAATAAAAATAAAAAAGTAGAGTCAGAGAGGGACGATCCAGCTGCCAAAGAATTAATATAACAAAACATGTGAGCCACAGGCCATGTGACAAGACAGATTAATAAAAATAAATTAAATTAAAATACAAAACTAGCTAACAATATGCCTAAGACATAGGCCAAACAAAATAAAATTAAAATAAATATCTTTAAATAAGTTTCTTTAAAATTTTAAGGTTACTAGTCCAAATAAATAATAACAGATAAGACTAAACCAAAGACTAGACAACTAAAAAAACAAACAAACAAACAAAAAACACCCAAAGTGGGGTGCCATCTGTAACATGAGGTTTCTGGCCTCATTGGGCCAGAAGTCTAGACTTGCCTATGGCCACTTTTTTCTCTAAAAATGACTTAGACATTTATATTAATTTTATGTTGTTTGGTCTATGACTCAGGCATATTGTTAGCTAGCTTTTTAAATCTTAATTTAACTTATTTTTATTAATCTGTCTTGTCATGTGGCCTGTGGCTTACCTGTATTCCTTATATGTTGATTTTTTTGGCAGCTGGATTTTTTTTTTTTTTTTTACTCTACTGTCTGTTTTCTTATCTATGTTTTATGTTTCAATTTCTCTGCTTACCTACAGTGCCTGATATAGGTCAAAATAGTTCTTTTATTTAAAGAATGATATTTGCAGCATATAGAAAGGCATTCTCAAATCACATTTGCATGGTGCACACATATTAAAATATAATATCAAATAAAATCACGTAAGATCTAGACATAATGGTACATACCTGTAATCAGAGTACTTGGGAAGGTGAGGTAGGAAGATAGCCAAGAATTAAAAATGTGTATGTATGGATAAGTAGGGAGAGAGAGAGAAAGAGAGAGAGAAAGAGAGAGAGAGAGAGAGAGAGAGAGAGAGAGAGAGAGAGAGAGATTTGATCACAAAAGAAGCTTATGGGGCAGTGGACACCTAGGGTTGGTCTCCTGATCTCCTGATTCTGGTTTTGCTAGACCACATTTCTTGGCTTCATTAAACTTTAGTGAATCAGCTGGGAACCTCTTAGGTGAGAAGGTGATGTCTGATCATGGAGTAATTTCAGAATTCTGTTCCTAGAGAGTAACACTGTCCATGTTTCAGAAGAACATTGGTGTGAGTTCATGGACTTTGGGTTAGAGATTTGCCACAGACCAAGGCCTCCACAGTACATCTCAATCTTCCTAAGAGCGACAGAAACTATGAGCCAAACACAAACCTTTCTTTTATTAAGTTTCTTCTTGTCAGGTGTTTGCTAACAGGAAGAGGAAGCATAACAAAGACACAAGCATATGTAAGGCTTGGAAGGTGTGCCACAGCGCCACAGCACTACCAAGAGAAAAGTAAAGGAGAGCATATGAAAGGAAAAGAGTGCTAATAGCTGTGTCAAAGAGTGTGACATTATTTAAATGAAGATTGAAAACTGTCTATTTAATATAAACAAGCCTTAGTGACCATCGGGCATACGTGCCATTATCCCATTGGTGGTTAGAAGAAATAATGGCTACTCATTCTCAAACTTGGCTCCAGAACTACTCAACCCTCTTTCCCAGAAACAGGAGCCAAAGCCCAGCAGAATCTTAAAAGGTTTCTGGATTTCTAGTATAGGTGCCCCTGAGGAAGAGCTCTGTGAAGAGTGACCTGTAAATCGGGTGTCCTCCGAGGTCTCGTCAAGAAGCAAAGTGGAGGAGCCCAAGGGAATATCTCCAGTGACCAACCATGACCCTGCCCCTGCTGGTGAGGCCTCTTGGGTCAAGAGAGGCCTGCCTCAGAGTCTCCAGGTTTGAGGTGTTGTCTTTGCTTTCCTTCTGAAAGCCAGCCTTCCCAGCTGGTAAGAGAAATGAAATTGATGCTGAAGTATTCAATCAGAAATCCAAAGATGCTGATACCAGAGAAAACCTTGCAGTAAAGCTGAATTCATGGGACAAGTCCTGCGTTGCAGGAGTGTCCAAGAAACACAGCCAACTTGACCCATTCTCCTAGGAAGACTCAAAACACTATGTCAGCATATCCTGCTGTCTTTCTGCCTCGGTAACTTCTGAGCATCTTACAGCCTTGATGTTGTTTCATAATGGCAGAAACCTGTTGGTGGCTGTTTTGTAATTTAGTACAGTCCTGGAGAGGAGCATGTGAATTAGAAATTTTACAGAGACAGGAAGAATTAGATGGAGACAGAAAACTGAGAGCCAGGAGAGCAATGAATGAATACCCCGCTGCCTTGATTTTATTTCCCATGGGTTTTTTAATACCAAGCAAAGGGGAGGGCTCAGTACAGAGAAGTGTAAACATTTCTTCAATTCTCAAACATAGGACATCTGGTAAGCTTACCTTTGGTCAAAGCATCCTATTATGCAGCCTATTATGCTGGGGGAGGGGGCACAATGTAAGTTCAAATTCTCTGACCTTGAGTCAAAATGGAAGTAATCCACAAGCTGGAATCTGTGTAGGCTTCCACAGAAACCATAAAGAAATCTGCCTGAAGACAGGCTGACTGTTATTATTTTTTTCAGTAGCTACCTTTACAGTTATGTGGTATGTGGCACTTTCAGTGGACTTTCTTGTTCAGTGTCCGAAGCTAGGACCTTGATTTATATGCAACACTTAGTGACAATGGATTTAAAAGAGACTAAGTAATTGAGACAGAGGTATTAACAGATAAGCAAGGATTCAGTTGTGTCTAGGGTTCAGTCAGTTCTGGTCTCTCTCCTAATGCCAACCACATTCACACACTAGTAGTACAGTGTTTATGGATAGTGTAACAAAACAATTTTGTGGCAGCAGTGGTCCCATCTACATTAACTTTTCCTTATAGTCATCCTCTAAGAAGACAGTGCATTCATCTCCATTTAACTGATGAGGAAACTGAGGAACCAGTGGGTTAAGTGGCTTGGTCAAGATGATGTAGTTTAAGTGGCTAGCTAGGCTGGGAAGGCTCCCAAGTGCACACCCTAGTCCTCAGCATGTGGTCTTTGCACGGAAGTGTTATTTGAGACTTGTTAGACATGGATTCTTGGGAGCCAACTGGAACAACTAAAACAGAGCCTGTGTTCTAATGAGATCCACAGGCACCAGTCACATACATAGTTGACAGACATGCAGAAAAAACATCTATACTGTACTTTTTAAAAATTTAGAAGAACCCCAGGGGGTTCTGTAAAGGCTGGGATCCACTGATGTAGGCTCTTACAGAGCACAATGGTACGAAGTGAACTGCCCTGCTGTGTCACAACTTCCCAAATGGAGAGTAAAGGAAAGATGCCCAGTGCAGCCATTATGCCCTACCCTCTGAGTCACAGAGAGGAATTTTAGCCCAGAAGCACACAACTCAGCTTTAAGGACTGTGTGCTAGCCAAGCCAATAGCAGCTACTGGAATAGACAAACCCTCTCTGTTTTAGTGAGTTCATGAAATTGATTTTTTCCTCATTCATACAAAATCAATCAGCAAGGAGAGCTCTGTTCCCCATCAAACTAGTCATGGTCCCCAGGACTCCCTTCATGCTCCACAGCCACCACTAACCAAAAGGGAAGGTGGAAAATGTGTGCTCGGGGAGGGTTCCTGAACAGCCGGCAGTCACTGCTACAGTTGGCTGGGAATGATTAGCACTCAATTTTTCATTTATCCATTCAATGAATTAATAATTTACTGAATAATGAATAATACCCACTTCTCCAGCCATGCATTCATGTATTCATTCAACAAATATTTATTAATGTTTGACAGAGGGAGGATTTTGGACTAAGAAAAAATTCTAATCTGGAGGGATGTACAGAGTGGATATCAATATGCCTGAATACTGAGAGAGAGAGAGAGAGAGAATATGAATGAATATAAATATATGACTTCATCAGGGCTTAGGGAAGACATCTTGGAAGAAATGATAATGAACTGAGCTTTAACATAGAAAAGGAACAATCTACTTCAAAAGAGAGTGGGTGTGAAGAGTCCAAACTTAGAAGACAATGCAGAATGTATAAATCATGGACAAACTCAGGTCAAGAAGCAGAAATGTTGGTAGGCTACATGGTGGAGATACAGAAGGGTGGGGACACAAAAAAATAAAATTCAAACATGGCTGATTTGCCTGTCTCCTGGGAGAGGAATGGACCCAGGATCTGCCTCCTCCTGAGGAAAAGATGCAAATAGTTGTGTTCATGTCACATTCTTGGTCAGAAAAAAATAAATGACACTATGCTTCCTTTTTTAAATGTCCTTTGTAATCTGTGAGAGAGGAGGTGCGCACTGTTTTAAATGCACTCATATTTTACAATCCGGAAACAGCTGTCACCTGCTGTGCCCTGGGGAACTCATTACTTATAGTGAGGCATGCAGATTTCACACATTCCCTCAGTCATGCTTGGCCCAGGGAGTTCCAAAAAGCAGAGTCTATGTTTTTACAAAACTATCGCACACAGCCCCTCCTCTGAGTATGTTCTTTGTAGGGTCTGTGGGACAGGATATAAAAATGTGTCCTTCATAATTATGGAGTGATTAATTATTTAATTAGAGCAGATAACAGCTCAGGCAGTGTCACTGCCTCTCATTTGTTGGGCACTCAGCCCCCATTAATCACAAGACACTCTGAACTTGAAAGGGATGTGCTGAGGCAAAGCGTGCATTGTGGCAATCTCACCAGTACCCACGATCTGCTTCAAAAACATCACCAATACATCACAGCCAGCATCGCCGTCAGCAGCCTGGGTTTTATCCCCCCAGTGAGCATCTGGGGAAGGAGATTCTGTGTGTGTACATCAAGGAAGCATGCTTTAGCCACTGAAAAATTCTGTTTTCTTAATAAGTGGTGGCTCTGTCTGCTGCCCACGGGGACAGTTTCTTCCACGAGCTTTGTTTGAAAGGATAATCCTCTCTTGTGGCTGTCTTCCTTCATTCAAGATGCTCCTGGCAGATACATTTCCAGCAGTTTTGTTCTCTGAAGTTTGCAGCCTGGGTATCAGCAGGGCATGAGTCACTCACAAGTTGTCTGACACCCTTTGAACTTGGGAGCTCACCTGACTCTTCCTTACTGCTGGCTGGTAGCTTCTAGATCTCTTCACCCTGTCACAGTGTCTTCCTGAACTGTACACTCACTTGGGAAAGAACGGGAGGATCCAACAAGGATCTCCTTCCTTCATGTGAACCTTCTTGGAACCTCACTACAGGAACACACATGGCTTGTTACGGCGGGTGGGGGGGGGAGGAAATGTGTTGTAAGGGAAGTTACTCAGACATCAGTAAGAACTCCTTGTGAACTTCCAGGAAATGGGGCTCCCGTTTGTTCAAGAATGAAGGAACGACAGTGGCCTTAAACATAAGAAAACTAGTGGAAGGTTGCTTCCAGATTTTGTGGAAATAAATGGGCCACCTACCCACTTAAGGGTTGTCCATCATTGTTTTATTTATTCGGCAGCTATTCCTTGAGTGCCACACCTTACTGGACTCTGTTCAGGTCTCATGTCAGACCCTCACCTTTACCTGAGATCCTAGGAAGGAATCCATGGAAGTCTGTGTCCTCGAAACATGTCTGGGAGCTTTCTCAGAAGAATGTGTGCATGGATGAATGCTGAGCAACTGGGAAATGGTGAAGGAGTACTCAGGAGGCTGGGCAATTGTTCCTCAAGTGAGGTGGTAGGATGTCAAATGGAGACATCTTAGAGCACTGTGAAGTCACAGGAATGCACAAACCGCCAGAGAGTACCCAGGTTTAACTCAGCCAGCATCATTAGGAAATGACGACCTTTAGTGCTTCTGTTGTCCTCTGTCACTTGTCCACAAAGGAGAGGCCTTAACGCAAGCTCAGGCATCAGTCCCTCAGCCGACCATGCTTTATGCCACAGCGACTCTGTCCTAGGACATTTCCTCTTAGCCACAGAACCATGCTTTCATCCAAAGTCAGACCAAGAAAGGGAGTTCCAGGAGATTTCACACAGAGCCAACACCAACATAAGACTATATGACATACATCTTCTAGACAAAGAAGAATTGATGGTGGGTGATGGTAAATTATGCCAGGTACCAGTGTGCATCCACTATCTATTTATAGAAGGCCAGTGATCTGGGCATGTATTTTTATGAGGTGACACTTATTTACTGTCTGGTTTCAAGACAGCTATAAATTGAGAACCTATGTAGTAAGGTAGCTGAGTTCCATGGCCCACTAGGCCTCTCCTTTCCCACATGGCCCTGGGTCAGAGGCCTTCCTTTAGCCCTTTCATGATCTTGGATGCCAGAACTCCCTGATGCATAGAATCAGAGCTCAGTGCATGCTGCTACAAGCAAGTGCTGGGCTTATTCTCAATATCTGCTCTCAGTCCTGGTAGGCAACACAGAAGTTCTAACACTTGATTAACTCTGCTCATCCCACCCATCTGACAAGTTCAATTTGATCTTAACAGAAGAATGAACATGCAAACAGCTCCCTTACCCCTCAAGGTGTAGACTGTTCAATTAAATCCAAGGTGGAGAATAAGCTATGGTTTCAGTTTTCAGGTATCCCTAACATGCTGCACACGTTTTCAGAGTGAACCATGTCTCTCTTTTCTGTCAGCTCTGGTTCTTAATAGAAGAGTGTAATGAGGCAGGACATGAAATTTTCATAACCAATTCCTCCATTTACATATACAAAAGCCAAGATAGCCGGAGGAGAAAAACAACTAAGGCACATAAGATCTGAAGTGGTTCTGAGTGTCACCGCTGCTTGTTCAGAGCTTTGAAATTGATGTGTGTGCATGGCGTATGCAAACTGTTTCTGCAGCCATTCGGTCAAAGCAATTTATTAAGTGACCATTATGGGCAAGGTTTTTCTTAGAGAATGTAGTATACTGAGAAATGATAAGGCGAAAGGTGGGGCGGAGAAGAGATGGCTGGAGTGTTGCCCTGACATCAACAAGGAGAGCTGGGGGTTGGGGGCGGGAGACCAAAGACAGTCTGTGGCAAGATTGTTAAGGTAGTCATAGTAGGGTAGAACTGTGTGGTGTGCTGTTAGTATAAAATACATGCCTGATTTCAAAGACAGGGTTGCTCTTGTCTTTGAACATCTGGAGACTAGGTTTTCATTGTATTCCTGGAATATAGGACAATTATTTAGAATGTAGTCAGTGGTCTAAGATGTTTGCTGGCTGGGTAGGTAGATTACCTGTACTTCAGGGCTATAGGCAGGCAATTGTCTCTTTTCATCCTCTGTACCCACTCTTTTTAGCTCACTCATTGTCCCATAATGTTTATTCTTCAGCATTCAGGGCACAGGTGACTGTCATAGATCCTATCCCAACACCAACATGTGCTAATCCCTGTGGCTTATCTGGGGATTTTACTAGCTGTGACACCCAACAGTGAATCTGTGGGACTCTTAATTCCTCTGTGCTGGTAAATTTTATGACAACTTGACACAGGCTAGAGTCATTTGAGACTAGGGATTCTCATTCAAGAAATGTCTTCATGAGCAAGTCTGTTGAACATTTTCTTTATTGCTAGTTGATTTGAAAGGTGTCCAGCCCACTTTGAATAGTGCCAGCTCTGGCCATGTGGTCCCGAGCTGTAGAACAAATGAGCCTTAGGCTGGTCCTGATAGTGGACCATCTTCCAGGTAAGCAGGCTAGGCAAGGAGTGAGGGGCAAGCCACTAAGCAACATTCCCTCATCGCTTCTGCTCCTTTCCGTCTGAGGATGCCTGCCTTTAGCTCTCTCTGTGACTTTCTTTGTTGATGGACTGTGTGAACATCGAAGTTCCTTTCCTTCCTAAGTTACTTTTTGTTAGAGTGTTTACTCACAGCAAGAGAAAGCAAACTAAGATGCTCTAAAGGGGGATTAACTCTGGATACTCACATTTCTTTCGTGTATGTTTCCAAAATAAAGAAATATACAGGTAAATTGACCCTCCAAAGGCATTTGCCTGTTCTTACATTTATCTTACTTGGAGAAACGGCTATTTGCCCACCATTTTGGCATGAAATCATCTATCATTATCAAGTTGCCCAGTGGTTTGTCTTCTGACATTTGGGCATCTACTTCTCCGAATTCCAGGCTATAAATGGATGAAAACTGAGGAAACTAAAAAGAAAATAATCTTACTTTAATAATTATTTAAAAGTAAGTATAAGTCCATTCCAAATGAGAGGTAGATGGGTCATCCTATTGGTGTAAGCATTGGCTTTAGACCAAGGTTTTCCACTATTGACTTCTCCCAGTGTTCCTATTTTCCTGGTTCCAGACTCTTTTGAGGAAAGTAAAAATGAGTTCCAAATATAGAAGAATGCAGTATTCGGCTGTTAGAACTATCTGAAGTTAAGATAGTTTGACCAAGGCATTCAAGATAGATCTAACCAGACTTCAAATGGCTCTCTCCAGGAGAATATATACCTAGACCACTGACAACTTCAAAGGAATGTTTCACTACTGACTGGCAGTGGCTTCATGTCCCACCAAAGAAGTCTAGGGAGTAAACACAGACCCTGTTTACCCAACTGAGGCAACCTTGGGTGGCAGAGGACCAAAGCACACTTAGAAGTTGTTCTTACAGCCCTCCTCACATTTCAGAAATAGGATTGGTCTAATGTATAGGCCAGAGATCCTCCACAGAGAAGAAAGCCTATAGGAAATTATACCCAGGAACTGGGAAGTCGTACATGTCCGTGTATGGAAAGCTTGCCCAAGCCACGTTCTTAGATCTTTGCTAAAGCACCAAATATGTGACTTTTTATAATTTTGCGTTTTTCTCCCTATGGAACTGAGGACCAAACCCTGGGCCTTGTTCTTTCTATACAATGAATCCAGAAGTTTTCTGGTCCATCCAGACCTGGTCCTATAGCTGCTTATAAAATAATTACTCAGAGGCTAATATTAATTATAAACTGTTTGGGTTATGGCTCAGGCTCATTACCAACTAGCTCTTATGACATAACCCATTTATATTAGTCTATATATTGCCCTGTGGCTCCATGGCTTTACCTGTGTCCCATTATATCTTTCTTCTGCACAGCAGTCTGCAGTGTCTCCCTGACTCCACCCTTCTTTATCTTTACTTGCCTCTAGGCTGCCTTGTCATAGGCCAAAACAGCTTCTTTATTAACAAATTGTAATAAAGTATATTCACAGGGTACAAAAAGGCATCCCACATCAACACAAACACTCCCTCACTGAGTTCAATTCCAGTCTTAGGAAGAAAGAGAACTTCTAAAGGAAGGCATTATCAAATATGGATTTGCTTGAGCCTTTAAAGATACTATTGAGATTATGGCCTTGGCCACCTATAAGAGCCTCAGCATCCTGGTGACAGAATAAGTTGGGTACAGAGCAATGGAATTGGCCTTACCCTACCTGAAAGCTGAGAAAAGTCATTGCCAAATCATCTGGATGATACATAAGCAATAAAAATGCTTTGTTCAAAATAGCAGTGTGTTGAAGGAGAAGAAACAAAAATGAAGAGAAAAAAAGAGAAGGAGAAAAATGAGGAGGAGAAGGATGAGGATGGCTAGAACAAAATTATGCACGCATGCATTTCTAATAGAGTTTTACTGCTCTCTGTTTAGGATAACTTAAAGAGAAAAGCACCAAGTCCTTTAAATGAGACTTTATATATAACTATTTTAGAAAATTTTAAAATATTGGTAGTGATGAAATGAAAATTGATATACAACCTAGATTTATTTGCGCTGGTCTCTACCTAAATTATGAGCTCTAGTTGTGTTTTTTTTTTTTTTTCTCTTGCTGTGATAAACTCTGTGGCAAAAGGCAACTTAAGGAGAAATGGTTGTTTCTATCGCGGTAAAAACCCGCCCTGAGATATGTTTATAAACAGGGTTTATTTGGAGAAAATAGCTTACAAAACAGAGCCGGTTTTAGGAGAAGATGACAGGATGAGGTTGCAGCGCGCCGGAGCCTTTCTAAGGAAGATTCTTCATCCCCACACCGTACGTCCGAACTCCCGGGCAGCTGGAGCGAACTGCGCACTCAGTCGGGGAGCTCTCGTGAGAGAATGACGACTTCCTGTCCTGGTCCCCTCCCTCGAAGGTCTACTTCCGGAATCCTTTTCAGTTAACCACGCCCAGCTCGTCTCTATTCCTATGACGCGATCGTTCACATATACAGTTCCTGATTTCCCGCTACATCTCCCCGTTTTGTCTAAATAGGAAGGTTCTAAACTAGGTATAAAACTACATACTATAGGGATCATCATAAGACAGTGTCTGGGAAAGAGAAAGGTACTAACATAAGTGAGGTCAAACTACTGCTAACAAACAACAACTACAAAGTACA